>PVHX01004351.1:0-127151 GCA_004024805.1 Geosciurus inauris | reverse complement strand
TGTATTTTTAGCATAGGAACATGAATTTTAAAATTATTCCCAAATTCACATGTGGCACATGGAAATATTTTGAATGCTTTACTAGAATTTTAGTTTCTTAAGATCTGGAGTTCTTAACTGCTTAATTGTCTTGAAATGATGAACAAAGTCTGCTTCTGGGTACTTGATTAATAATTTTTTAAAATAAATAAAATAATTATGCAGAAGAAATATATTCAACTTTTCATTTCTTAATATAGTAACAAGTGCTATCTAATACATAACCAGCATCTCTAGCTATAAAGTATAATTAATTAATTATCATTTTCATTTATGTTAGAGAAAAAATAAATTCAGTACAAATTCAATTTTTGTAAATAGGTCTTGACACAAAAGCAACTTTACTGTCAATGTGGAATGTCAATCTCCAGAAGAGATCCTTTTTGGGAACTATTTCTAGAATTCAATCAGAAGATATTTGTCTCTACTAAATGGCCATAATATGTACATAAAATACAAAATAAACATAGTTATACTGTGGAAATTAAAACCATATATAAAATCTTGAGTTTATCTTTAATATTTTTAGGTTAATATAAATATTTTGTGTTTGAGATTCAATAGGATGTTCTTATTAGATTTAGTCCAAAGGGCTCTTTTCTTCTTTGTAAGTTTATCCTTGGAATTAGTTTGAAGCTTTCTCTCAGCTTTAAGTTTGAAGAGAATATATTTTCACTCACATATTCACAAACAAGTAAGAATGAAAGCTAAGTTTTCCAACTTTTTGTGGAGAGCATAGATCATAACCTCCAAATTAGGAAGTCTATAAATACTTTCACTTTAACATTTTTCTTACTTGCACCCAGAGAGTGAAATAATTGACATAACTTTTTCATGCATCATATGCTCTATTTTAAATCTTAAAGAATCAACTTAGAGTGTTTCAGTATCATGTCATAGCATGATACTGAAGTTTTGATATTAACATGATTTATTTTCTTACTTCAAAGCAGGAACAAGAGACAAGTTATACCATTTTGAGGGCAAGAGGCACAAATGTCACTATCAGTAGCCTCAAGCCTGATACTACATATGTATTCCAAATCCGAGCCCGAACAGCAGCTGGATATGGGACCAACAGCCACAAGTTTGAGTTCGAAACTAGCCCAGACTGTATGTATTATTTCAATTTCATGTATGGGGGAGGACTGTTACCAAAAGTATTTGCTATTTTATTCTCACTTTCTAAATGTTCACCTAGTATGATAAATTGAATGTATCTTTCTTGGGACTTAAGTAATTTGCAGAGATGTATGTTTGTATTTGTGTGGGTATGCATCTGTGTTCTTGTTCTCTTTTACAAATCAAACTTATTTTAATTTGTGGAACGCTTCTGGTTTTCTGTTAGCCATAAATTCCTCTTGAGGAACATTGTTTAATATGATAACATACTTCTAGTGCCTGTCTAGATGTTCCAAGTTCATTGCATGATTCAATTAACCACAAACAAGAAAGTTGATAATCCATGAGGATCTTAATTTTGTTTTTATCCTTAATGCGTACACTCATGTATAACTCAGAGAATAAGGATTTTCTAAAATGTGTTTCATTGCTTCATTCATATTCACAAGCACTCAGGACATTCTGTCCAGCTGATCCCAAATTTGGCTAATATTGGCCTAAAATTGTCAAACATTTTCTAAGAAACAAAGATTTTATTCCTTTACATACATTTACTCAATATTTAAAAATCACTCTGCTAAAATATAATTCTCAGAAGGTAATATCAAAACTATGCTGATAATATATAATAAACACAAGTTAAATATTTTATTTAACTAGTTAATGAGGAGACTAATAAGAGATTAAGACTGATTTAAAGGAAAGTTAGAACAGATGCATACACATACATACAATTTGTGCATGTGTGTGTGTATTGTGCGTGTGTTTAGGAATAAGACAATTATCTCTAGTAAACAAGTGTTATTTTAATTATAATAAGAAAAATCATATATAGCACTATCAGTTTTCTTCAACTGTAATTCACAGGTATAAACTAGCCTAAAGAAAAGATCAAAGATGGAAACCCTTTAGAATCAGGTTATCCTGGAAGGGCCTGAGAATGCCTAAAACTTTAATTAAAAAAATCTAGCCATGTCTTTTGAACATTCTAACTTGTGATTTTTCTGGTACCTATATTTTCTATTTTCTAAATATTTTGTTCCTGAATAAAATCACATTATTGGTAATAATTTTGTACATAGTAGGACTGACCATAAATGATAAAAACTATCTATTAATAAAATATTTTATGACATCCCCTTAGTTAAGAAAGAATGCTGCTTATAGTAAAGAGCTATAACTTCTGCAAGGTTTTGAAATTCTAGTGCTTTATACATCTTCAGTTCACAGCACAACTATGACAACTGGGCTGCCACCCACAGACACACATATCTACCCTTAAAGACCTCTTCTGACTCCTATGATGAAATCAACAGAGAGAAACCACTCTGGAGATACTAGATACAAAGTGCAATATGTTGTAGAAATCTATGACAAGGTTCAAATAAGTTAAAAAATTTTAGAGGACTGGATAATAAAATGTAATTGCCATGTGACTATAGTCATTTTAAGTCTTTTTGCAAATTTAAGTGATGCAAAGTTTCTCCTTTGGAAATGACTATAAACTTATAAATGAATAGTTGAATTAACAGTAACAACAAAATCTTTATTTGATTTACTAGAAAACATCCCAAATCATAGTAGTAAAAGCAAATATTTATGATATCTTACAATATAAATTATACATATTGAGGAGTTAGAGAGTCAGATCACCATTACATAAACATTTAGTATGTTCATGAATATTTTGGAACATTCATCTAATTCTGTATGATGTTAATTAGCATTCAACCCTATCTGATACGTAGATTTGCAAAATCAACAACAAAGTCAAATATAATTCCATATTTGCCACAGACATCGATGAGCAGCATTTATGCATAGAAAACTTCTCTTGAGGCTTAGTGTCTGAGGTTTAAGAAGTTGACAATTCTTACAGGTTGAGATGTAGCTCTATAGCACAGCACTTCCATAGGATGTAAGAAGCTCTGGGTTTAACTCCTACACTGAAGAAAGAAAAGTAGCTAATTTAAATCCTGTAGGGTTGTAGGATTTTTACCAAGTAAGTTTTATTCTTGAAATGCTTGCATTGATTAAGAGAGAGAAGGGAAAAGATAATAGAAAGAAAAACATGAACTCTTCCTCATGACCCTTTCTTTTTATAAAAATAACTATGAGTTGTACAGTTATACAGGGGCTTGCTCACCCTGGGCAAACATGCCGCCTCTGAGCTGCATCCTTTTCACTATAGTTTGATTTTTTCATCAAATCAATTTACTTTTGCTGTTTTACTGTAGAATTCTTCTAGACTTTGAGCAGAAATGAAGGGCAGGAGGGAGCATTTAGTCTTAGTGTAGGAAAAAAAAATCAAGCTTCATTTTATTTTTTTTAAATTGAAGTGATAATGTCCATAAAAACTCTAAAGCTTTGTTTATTTGCCATATGTTAATAATTTAAAAATATAAAAGTCATTTGGATATCTTTAGCAATTTGTTCTTTTTTTCCCCTCTGGTTTTTATTTTTAAAAAATAAGTGAAAAGTTCTCATACATAATACAAATATTTTTTTAGTAGACAGTGTATTTTGAGCTAGTGTTTAGATAACATTTTCCGATCTTGGTTTATTGGAAAGATATGGAGGCACATTGGAGTGCACATTTTAAGTGCTTTAAAATATCTTATTTGTTGAATGTCAGCACTTATCATCAATCATCTTTACACAGATGAGGAAACTGAGGCATAACTAGGTTAAGTAAGCCTCCCACAGTCTCATGGTTGGTGGGTAATTGGTTTGCTTCTAGAGACCAGGCATTTATATGGCAGGATATGAACCGTTTTCATAAACATTTCATTTGATCCTGTTCTGTAAACTATTCAGATACTGTTCTTTCCTTTTATGCATGATGTAAGACAGAGTTGTGTGTTTTTCCAAGCTTGCATACCTAGTAAATGGGGGCAATGAAACTAGAATCTCCAAGTTTGGAGTCCTGATCCAGTGCTACTATTATACTCTCACATGCTCAGTAAAGAGGCAACACTAAGACTCACAAAAAGCAGGGAGTTCAGAAGCATAAAAGGATTTTCCTAGAATGAAAACAAAGCAAGAACAGTATGAAGGGTAGAAAAGCAGCCGGACCAATTGTCTAGAAACCTCTGGTGGGCAAAATCTGAATCCAAAGTGTGTGCTTTATACCCAAGAAAGCCAGGAACAATGTAGAAATGAGTTAGGAGCTAGTATTTTGGAGGTGATTTGCATTTATTAGGATGACCAAGGAAAATGATTTCCGTGTTCCTTGCATCAGTTCCCTTACCTGGAAATTGGGGGAAATTATATATGTAACTCAATGAGGTTTAAATATTGGCTAAATTAATTATCATTTTTAAAGTAGCTAAAATATTTCCTGAAATAGTGATCACTAAGTGCGTATATGGAGTGTGTGTGTGTATCTGTGTGTGAAACAGAGAATTCATGTTTTGCTGCTACAACAGAATACCTATGGTTTGGTAATTTATAAAGAATAGGAATTTATTTCTCACAGTTCTTGAAGGTGGAAGTACAATATTCAGGCACTGAATCTCATGCCTGGTGTAGGCCTTTTTGTTTCACATGGTGGTGGGTGGAAGGGCAAGAAAAGAGCACACTCTTGCAAACCCTTATAATAGGTACCTTAATCCAACTACAGAGGCAAAGCCTTTGTGATCTGAGCACCTTTCATCAGGCCCATTTCTCAATGCTTCTGATTTAGAGATTAAGCTTCTAACATAAATATCTGGAGGGTACTTCACAGCAGTGTGTATGTGAGTGTTTCATGTTTTCGTAAGTAATCTGTAACCTGAAAATTCAAAGAATTAAAGAACTCTGTGGGATGTAGTTGAGCTTTGGAATTGGAAGATTGTATTGAAAGTTATTTTTCAAGAAGATGAGCCCCAGGCACAATTAAATTAGAACTCCTGAATTCCTCATACCTCTTTTTCATTATTTGTAAAGAATGTATATGCATCAACTTTAATCTCTTGGAACCTATTACTAGAGGATATTAAGGCAACCTGACAAAGAGACAATAGAATCTTTTTGTGTGTGTGTGGTACCAGGGATTGAACTCAGGGGTACTTGACTACTGAGCCACATCCCCAGCCGTATTTTGTGTTTTATTTAGAGACAGGGTCTCACTGAGTTGTTTAGCGCCTCGCTGTTGCTGAGGTTGGCTTTGAACTCATGATTCTTATGTCTCAGCATCCCAAAGTGCTCCCAACATGCCTGGCTGAGACAATAGAATCTTTATGTAGAGAGTTTTGTATATTAAAATATTAAATATTATAGAAAATAGAGTACTGTTCTAAATTTTTCAACAGGCAAATGACATAATAAAAATGTGTAAGTTATTAAGTACTTCCTATGTGTCCTAAATATTTTAGTTGTATTCATTCATTAAATCCTCAAACTATCAAATCATGTCACATAGCAAACAACTACCAAACTAGGCATTCTGGTTCATAAGAATGAACTTGTTACCATTCTTCTTTTGGGAGAGAAAGACAATATATGTAGGATAGATTAAAATGAGAAGAGAGCAGGGTGTGGTGGCACATACCTGTAATCCCAGCAACTCGAGAGGCTGAAGTAGGAGGATCACAAGTTCAAAGCCAGCCTCAGCAACTTAGTAAGACCCTACCTCAAAATAAAAACAAAAGATAATGGACTGTGGATGTGGCTCAATGGTTAACCACCCCTGTGTATCCAACTTGCTATTCTCCTGCCTCAGCCTCCCAAATAGGTGGGATTACAGGCATGTACTACCATGCCCTGCTAACATGTGCTAGTTTTTAGAAATTGTCATAGTATACAAAATAAAAAGTGTGAGTTAAAGTAAATTATTATGTGTTTATGGAATCTGTTTGAAATACTGAGATGAGCTATTTTACAACTATTCACACATCTATATCCAATAGAAGGGGATCAGGTCCTCTGGGAAACAGATTCTGTGATGGAATTTCAAGAGCAAGACTTCTATGGGGAGATGACTGGGAAGTTACAAGATGGGTGGTGGACAAACAGAATCTCAGACTGGTGGATTGTCATCTATGAAAAGAAAGAGGAAGAAGACCATGAGTTTTAGGTCATCCCACGCAACTTAGCAAGATTCTGTCTCAAAACAAAATTTAAAAAGAGCTAGGGATGTAGCTCAGTGGTAGAGCACTTCCCTATTATTCATAAGCTCCTAGGTTGGCAAAATAAAAAAGAAAGAGTGAAGGACCAGGAAGGAAGAGCTTCAGACTGCAGAGCAGTTCTTAGAGTCTCAGTTACACTAATGGGGAGCCCCAGAGAGTAGATCACCCATTTGAGGAATCCAGCATTGGGCAAGAATGGCTGGACTCTGGTACTCTGTCCTTGCCCTGTCCATCATGGAGAAGGAAATGGCCAGTTCATAAAGGGCACAGTGGATCCTAAAGTGCAGCAGCTGGATGCTGTCTGCTCACTGCATTTTTGGCAGCAGGGATATCTGAGCAGACACTCTCCTGACTGCCACATTGTTGTAAACAAGAGTTTGCTAGTAGGACAGAATAAAGTGCTTACAACAGTTTATATTATGGTGTGCCATCCTGTCACACTCTGAGCTCTTTTCTCAGATGCTTAAGCAATTTCTAACAGCCTATCCACCTCATTTATTTTCTTGCATCATTTAATTACTTCTGAAACCACCTGTTTGGAGAAAATCTTCCAAATTTGGATGTGATCCAGTTAAAGGTACAGGGTTGATTCCTTGTGATATGATGGTATTCAGGTAACTGATTCCTTTGCTTTGCTTTTGAGCATAATTTGTTCACCTGTTCAGTCAGCTTTTATCACAAAGACAACACCATGTATACATGAACATACGAAAAAGGCGTTCCCAGGAACTGCTTGTATTTTAGAAAGTCTATTGAAATTAGGGTGCTTACTGAACTTGTAGCAGATGATGCTAAAAATTTAGGCAGAGAACTGAACCTAAATAGTTTTATATGCCTTGCTATGGAATTTTATCTGAAATTGATAGTCATGCACAGATTTTATGCACAGGAATGATGTGGGTCAAATTCATGGTCAAGAAGGAGCACTTAGGTGGCAAAGTAAAAGAGAAAAGATATGCAAATGGAGACCAATTGGGAATTTTTAATTATCATCCAGGAAAGAAATGGAGGCAAAAACTGAATATTTAAGAGGATTTTGTGATTAACTTGATACAGAAGGATAAGAGGGAGTGGACAAGGTGACTTCATATTTATGGTTTATATCCTTACTACTTGAAATGTTGAGGTCTGGCACAGACATCTTCAGTATCACCTGAGGCATCAAAAGAAATGTACAGTCTGAGTCCTCATTCCAGACTGACTGAACAAAAACTGGTTTTTCAAAAAGATTCCTGAATGGTTTGTGTGGTAGAGTTTGAGAAGCATTGTTCTGAGTGAGGGGTCAGTAAACATTTTCTGTGATGGCCAAGGTAAATATTTTATTTTAGTCTTTGTGCACATGAATCTTTGTTGCTGCTGCTCACTTTAGCATAAAATCAGTCATACACAAAAAATTATGTGGGTCTGTATCAGTAAAACTTACAGACACTGAGATTTGAATTTTAAAGAATTTTCAGGTCACAAAAGTTTGTTCTTTCCACTTTTTACAATCATTAAAAAATGTAAAGACTTGTGGTTCTACTGTCTCAGTCTCCCAAAGTGCTGGAATTAGTAAAAAAAAAAAAAAAATGTAAAGACATTCTAAGTTTGTGGCTCTACAAAAGCTGATGGAAGGCTACATTTGGTCCTGGGTCATTTTTGCCGAGTTCTTCTCTAGGTGAATGAATGAGTGATAGGCCATTTAAAAAGCTAGGCATATAGGAGAACTTGTTGGTGATAGGTGTTGAGGTCTATGAGACAGCTATTATATCACTCTTTTTTTTCTTTTTCAATTTAACTTCTATTTGAAACTGACAAATAATATATATTTTTAATTTATTTATTTTTTTAGTTGTAGGTGGACAGAATATCTTTATTTTATTTTTATGTGGTGCTGAGGATCGAACCCAGTGCCTCATGCATGCTAGGCAAGTACGCTACCACTGCGCCACAATCCCAGCCCCGACAAATAATATTTTTTATAGTCACGGAGCATAATGTTATGTTTTGATGAGCATACACACTGTTAAATGATTATATCAATCCAATTAGTATGCCTATCATTTCATATATTTGTCACTTTTTTTAGTGAAAGAATTTAAAATCTTGAAATAGGTGTTTATTAACTATAGTCACTTTGTTCTGCAATAGATGTTTGAAAATCTATTCCTCCTATCTAACTGGAACTTTGTATTCTTTGGTCAATTTCTCTCCATTCCATTTCCACCCACTTTGCAGCCTTAGGTAGCCATGAATCCTCTCTACAAGTCTGACATTTAAAAATTTTTTTTGATTTCTTACATAAGTGAGATGTGAAGCATTTGTCTTCTGTGTCTAACTGATTTCAATTAGCAGTGTCCTCTAGGCTCATTCATATTGCTGACAAAGAAACACCGCTTTTTAAACATCACTTTTTATTGGTGGCAAAACAAGCTTAATTAGAAGGCTATTATAATTTCCTACTGGGGCATCTTTACCTGTTTTCTGTGTTCCTCTGATACCTTCTAGCTTATCCAATGAGTTTCTTACCAACGAGGACAGAAAAAATCAGTCTAGCACATTCCACACAGTACGCATTCAAGTGGTGCTGATTGATGATGAAAGAGTATTTAATTCATTATTCAATGCTAATTTTATTTATTAATGAGGTAGAAAACATTTCAACCCAAATTAGGGGAAATTTACGCTAAATGAAAAATTCTGAAGTATCAAATCAAACATTAAAAATCACATTTCAGGTAAAAGCAGAGTACAGGGCTTCATTGACAAGCTCTGCTGTACAGATATCAGACATGATGTGGTAATTCCTGTCCATTTCTTCTTTTATTCTCTTCACCTTACAGCTTTCTCCATCTCTGGTGAAAATAGCCAAGTGGTAATGATTGCCATTTCAGCGGCAGTAGCCATTATTCTCCTCACTGTCGTCATATATGTTTTGATTGGGAGGTGAGTTCTTATCTCATTTACCAGATTCTTTGACCATGCTTTGCTTGCTGCCCTTGATTGCTATAAAATTTTGATATGGTCAATAAAGTTTTTATCAAATAACAATGTATTACTTGTATTCTGGGTCCTTCTTTTTCTCCTCACTTTTTTTTTACTCTTTCCTTAGTTGTGATTTTCTTTTCTCCATTAATTCCTGTCCCCACTCTCAGCATACTACTTCTCTCTTTTGGCACCCCCTCTTCCAGTCTCTACCTTCTTTTTCCAATTATCTACTCCCACTTCAATAACCCTAGATTTCCTTGACACTTTCTCACTCAAAACACTGGCAGCACTGCATGGCACTAATCATTACCATTGGAGACTTCACCCTTCATTCATTCTAACAGTAGTTGTTAAAAAATACTATAAACACATTCTAAGGCCATTATAAAAACTGAGCTGGAGGGGTCTGCACAGCAGGGAAGCCACTCTCCATATCTCCTCATTAGGCAGCTTTCCAGGGTCCCCAGGAAAAGAGGCTTTCTACCAAGGATTTGGAGAATGTGAAGTCAATAAACTTTCACTAAAGCATTTAATTATTTGAGGAAAAATCTTTATTTTTTGTGCCTTGCATATTCAGATCATAGATAACCATTTTTTAAAGCATTTTTTCTTATGTGTTCTGTTCCCTTGATTTACCTCTAGGTTCTGTGGCTATAACAAATCAAAACATGGTGCGGATGATAAAAGACTTCACTTTGGGAATGGGCATTGTAAGTTTCTATACTTGATTTTGTTTTAGCATTTTAGTTTTAACAGTTGTTGATTTATAATTGGATAGCTTCTCCTTGACAAAGAGAATTCAAAAGTAGTTTTATGGAAAAATGGGTAAATTAAATTTATTTTAGAAGAAGGAAATTCATGGCTTTGCATTAAGCAATTTTTACATGGCTACATTTCAGCATACTTAAGTTAAAGTGAAGGGTGGTTTATGTTCAAATAATGCACATGATGAGCAGTAAGAACTGTAGTCAGCTCTGCATGGCTGAAATGCAAAGCGTATCTTCAATTTCCTCATTACTAGTCCTTTGCTAAAATCTAAATGGGATACTTTTCCTAACTGCCAAATAAATATAAACAACCTCTGTTTATATGAAATGCTTTCCCCCGTTTTATCAACCAACCAAGAAAGAGCCTGAGAATAAACTATTTATTTTGGAGTTACATGATAGCCAACTGGTAGAAAAGCCAGCACTTTTCCTCCTCATTTTAACCCAACCAATTTCACCTCTTTTAATATTCTCTAAAAGAAATACTCTTTTAGGTAACAACATGTTTACATCTTTAAAAAAAAGACTTTTTTTTCCCCTCTGGGTGAAACAAATTATTCCAGGTGTTTTGCTTTTCATAACTATACCTCCGCTCAGTGTGGCAATTACTAATCAGTGGTCTTAAAAAGAATAACATGTTCTTATAGCAGGAAATTAATACAGACTACATTCATGCTCATGTGCCCTAAAATATCTCAATAGAGCTAATGTAGTCTTGTAAGCATTACTTTCTCTGGCATTCACTATTGCTTTCTAAAATTACTTTCAGATCAACATGGTACTTCCTGTAAGCCTTTCGATTTATATCTAAAAAATGATAACTTTCGTTATAAATTAAGTTAAAATTTGATTATTTGCTAACCTCTAGGATGCATGTGGTAGCTTAAAAAGAAAAAAAAAGGTATTTTCTAAAGTGTAATGTCATGTGAGATGGAAACAATGCAAGAGTTTGCGAAAGCATTGTTTGTTTTGTCTGTCCATCTCTTGCAGAGTCATTATGGGAAAATCCACAAAAAAAGACAACGTGCTATTTTCTTAATATCAATGACACATCAATCCAGATTAGTTACATTACCAGCACAGAAGTCTTAAAAGAGTGTAATTTGTAGAATACTGTTCTTTGTTTTTCCCCACTGGCCCAAAGAAGCTGTCACAATCTCCATGCGTAAATTAGACAGAGCAATTACATTCTTTGGAATCATATCCCTCTTAGTGAGAGTTGGACAACTGATGAACATATTACATCAAGACCATGCTGATTTAGTTAATTTTATGAGAATTATAAGTCTTCTGAATATGGAGCTCTGATAAATTCCTGCAGGGCAATCCTGAACAGGTTCTTGTGTCTTCTGGTCTATTTAATTGTTGATTTTTTATGGTACAGTTAGTTGAAACTTTAATTTTTTTTAAATGCAGAATATCCTCATAATAGACAAACAACAACAAAAAAAATGCATTTTATCCTGGTTTCAAAAACAAAGTAACTTATATGCATACATAAACTTTCTGCCCCTCAACACTACAGCTGTTTTATTTCAGACCATTTATTTGGTATTACTTTAAAAAGCTCTAGCTATGAACTATTCCCTCCAGCCTTGTTACAAATCCTATAATATTGCTTCAAAAGGAACAAAATGTGTTTCAGCTCCTAAGATCCTGTCCTCTTGCCCTCTCTGGCTGGACTTTTTTACATTTTTGCTATCCTTAGGGCAACGCATGCTGGTAAAATGGAAATGTAAATTATTGTGTTTGCACAGAACGAGCTGTAAAGTAGTGCAGCTTAACACGTGTGCATGTGTTTATTATCTGGGTTTCATGACAGAGCCCAGCTACTCTGTATGCTGCCCTTAATTATTGGTGTGAAGGGATTATGTGCCTTGCAACCTCAATCTCCTGAGTCACGGAACCTCTGGGGCGAGTAGTTAAGAATCAGCAGCCGAGCTCCCATGGTGAATAGGCCGTTTTATGTGGAGTATGTGTGTTTGTATTTGTAACCCCCCCACACACACTCAATGTCATCTGGAAGGAAAAGCAATTTACCTTATTTTAATTAGTAGAAGTGAATATGACTGACTTGTGGGAGGTGAATGTATACTTTTCAAATTAGTAATACAGATATTCTCTAGGGCCGGATCGTTACTGAAGGATAACTCTAACACCCATTTGATGGCTTTGTAAAGTCAGTGCTTTAAAAAAAAAAATCTCTGAGAAGTTGCAGTCAACTCATTTTATATACTTTGTAAATTCTGATGCCAATAAATCCCCTTGAATTGATTTTCTTAAGTTCTACAAGGTAATTATTTTGGTAATTATTTACCAAAAATTTAATTTTACTTAATGTTTAAAAGGTCACTTTTTTTTTCCTGGAAGATTTTCTTTTTAAACTTACTTTTAAATAAATAGAGGTACATCAAAATATAACATAGCCTCATTAACCTCGTGTGTCTTTATTAACATGTAACCAAAAGGACCAAACAAAAGGATTCTAATTAGACTTCGCTTCCTAACATGCTTTAGTAATTCTATGGTTAATTGTACACTTTTTCTTAGTCCCAAACAAGAAACATATGATAGCTTTCCTTAATCTGTGTCTTGCTTTAATAGTAAAGTGTTTTATTACTGATAGAGGTCATTTTAGTGTAATAACAAAGTATAATAGGACCTATGTGTTAAAGGATGAATCTGCTGTCTGTTTTCGTTAGAAAAGAGTAAGGTTTACATGTGCTTTAGTCAACTTTCTATTGCTAAGTACCTGAGAAAATGAACTTAGAGGATGAAGGATTTACATTGGCTCAGTTTCAGAGGCTACAATCCATGGTCAGCTAGTTCCATTGCTTTTGAGCCTGAAGTGAGGCATAAAGTCATGGCAGAAGGATGTGCTGCAACATAGCTGCCTGCTTCTTCATGGCAGCTGGGGGATGGGTGGGCTGGGGACAAGATACACCCCACCCAGTGATCCACCTCTGTTAACTAGGCCCCACTTCCTAATATTTCCATTGCCTCCCCAATAGCACTAGCAACTAGGGAATAAGCCTTCAACACATGAGTCTTTTGGGGACATTTATGATTTAAATTATAGCAACACAAAAGAAGTAGGCAAATTAATCTGTCAGCTTAAAATAAATGACATTTCTGAGCCCAAACTCAAACTGAGACACCTCAATGATATTAATAATTATAAATAGAACTGAGGATGTGGCTCATGGGAAGGGCATTTGTTTACTATGTGCCAAGCCATCCCAAGCATCAATGGGGATCAATGTAAATAAACAGTCTTAACAATGAAAATACTAAATAGGGAAATAATCACCATTATTTATTGAGCACTAATTACTTGACAAGCATTTGCATAGTAAATTTTCTCATTGCCCTTTGAGCTGAGCTATCCAAGCCAGAAAAACTCCCCAAAGTGGAGTTCCAATTTTAAAAGCTCCACCATTCATACTTCGCCCAAAGCAGAAGCCGATACTTAAAATTTCTCCATTCCTGTGGAATGTTGATTTACTAGATAGTGGTGTCTTTTCAAATTATCCACACCCTGCCTCAAGCTGGAGGGTGCTGCTCTCCTATAGCAGCAGCCTCAGCATCAGAGAAGCAGCGGTGTGCACTATTGGCCTTTGTTCTGAATCCAGTTTGCTCCCTCACCCTCCCCTTCCTGTTCTGCTGCCTCAAAGTCATCTGAAGAAGGAGCTGAGGACAACAAGAGTTTTCATCTCCCATCCCTGCCAGTCACTAGTTCTTTTATTGTGCTGAAGGCTTTTCAGAACAACTGTTGGCACTGACTTAGTACAAAAGACAAAACCAACCCAGAGAAGTCATTGGCCAATAGAATGTTCAGTGGCCATTCTGCTCATGAGATTCTTCCATTATAAAGCAATACTGGAAACTATAATGTCTAATTTTATTTGATGGGTTAAAAGAAAAAAAATTTTCAATAACTTTTGTAATGAATAAAAACTACATAGCTATTAAGCACCCATGTCCCCTGGTAAAGCATTGTTATCAATGTTACTAAGATTAAAAGTATAATCAATGATGTTAGTAGATATACTGTGAGACTTAGGTTGCAATTTTCTTTAAGATAGTCTGTTTATCAAATGTAATTTATCTCATGTTCCTCTTTAAAGATTAAATTTTCTTTCAGAAAAAATTCCAAATTGAGTTATTTTTCTAAATAATAGCAAGTTCACTGGTGTCATTTGTCTTTAATATTTTAATTACAGAACATCATGAAAAATTTCCCCTTTGGGAATAAACATAATAATAAATAAATATATAATACAGGAAATTGGTATCTAATAAATTCTATACATGATTTATATTTGGAACTTAGCTTATCATAGTTATTAAGCTTATAAGCAATGCTTATATTGCCTTTATGTTGAAAATCTACATGAGATTTCAGCTGATGGATAGTATATTGGTGTGTCTATACTTATATATACACATACTCATAGATGAAACTAGATCAACAATTCCAGTGGGAGATTTTGATTGTGAATGATAATAAGTGACACATAGCATCAAGCAGTTGATATGCCATTTTAAGATCCACTTTCTTGTATGTCAATTTTCCTTCTAGTGTCTTTGAAGAGAAAACTCCTCATGTGGCTCTTTATCTTTCATTGTGAATAAGTGCTCATAAATTTTAAACATGTAGACCAAAATCTCAGTCAGTTTCTATTATTTTTATTATTAATTCTATTATTGGTGTACCTTATTGGGATGGAGAATTTTTTAGCCAATATTTTACTATAAAATTTACTCAGTTAAAAGTTTTTAAAATCTTACTTCAATAATGCCTTTTCCCTTAAACAGTAAAACTTCCAGGTCTCAGAACTTATGTTGACCCACATACATACGAAGACCCAACACAAGCAGTTCATGAGTTTGCTAAGGAATTGGATGCCACTAACATATCCATTGACAAAGTTGTTGGAGCAGGTAAGTACCTCAGTAACCCCACTGCCAACCTATGATGCTAATCACCAGTTTACAATAAGATTGCTACCTGAGACTGATTGGTTTTTGTTGCCTGAGTATATTGCAATGGAAAGAGGCATTTTCTGATTTCATGATCAAAGACCGGCAACAAATAAAGGCGGTATTTAATGGCAAGTAATGATTTCAAAGGTGCCAGACTTACAGGCTCTCAGACCTGACTGCCTTTTATTTATTGAATTTCAGAGACGGCCGCAGCCATGGCTCAGTCTTCTCGTGATCATGTGTCATAAAGCTATTTGACTAAATAAGGGTAACAGTATAAAAATGTGTCTCACTTTAAACACATCCAGAAATTGAAATTTAATTTTGAATTTCAATATCTACTTTGAAATTAAAAGAGCAAACAACAAATAAAATCCTGACACACTGCATAAATTTCATTGCAGCTATTTTGAAAAGGATATTTTAAGTAATATGAACTACTACATTTTAATACTTTCTTGACTTTGTATAGTAAACTTACTTGGATTAATGTTGTATTTATGCACACTTTTTGTTCTAATTATTAATCATAAATTATTAAGTCAACCATAAATTCAATTAATTATAAATTTATTAACAAAAATCCATTGGGTGATTATTAATAGAAGTTGCATTTTTCTAAATTTCAGATATATATTGAATAATAGTATTTTATATATTTACACATAACAAAGGGATAACCATAATATGCGGCAGCATGCATAAAAATAAAACTATTATTCAAAAGTAAAAATGAACTATGCTCAATAACAAAGAGATTTGCACCATCATCTCCCCCTTTAATAGTGCTCTCAAAACAAAACTAGTTATGTTGATGAAGTAAGAGTCTGAGAAATTAACTCATTGAATTATGCATAACCTATTAGATCACATTTTCTGCAAGTACCATATTTATATATTTATGACTGATGCTTCTTTACACAAATGTGTATGTAATTGCCTCTATGTTTTCTGTATACCAAAATGATATTTAAAATTCAAGCAGCAGTGCTTATGCAAAAGGGAAAATTTGAGTAATTCATATTATCTAAATAAAATGATAATTTTCTAAAACTTTTCTGATTTTTCTTCATGTCTCATTCTCTTAAAAACTTACATGTACAAGTAATATCAAAATGTGAAACCAGTGTTTAAGAAAATGAAACTACAGTACGGGCTTCTTTCTTAACCATCTAAGACCTGATTGCATACACTCTCACCATGCTTCTAACCCAGTGAGTGCTAAAGCAGACATATGTCCATCAATTACTCTGTTTCACTGGTGCTGTCCTGCTTTGTGCTCTGGGATGTAGAAGGTTTTGTTTGGCTGGTTTTAACACTGCCCCACAAGAGTGCACTGTTCTCCAGCATGGAAACTTCAGTAACACCAATTGCACAATGTATTTGCACCCTTAACTGAGTCTAATAGAAGAATAAAAACTCACTTATACTCAACCAGTATCCAGAAGGCCAGACAGACATCACTACAACCTTGGCATCTGAGACCCTCTGCACTAGTAAAAGATTTATGCAAAGATATATTGACAGAGCCAGATAGCCAGAACACAGAGTTGTGACAAAGCACATTCATGAAACATTGTATCTGATAAATGATAAATGTGATAAGGAGAGGTCCACTTACACTTAAGTACTTAATAATCCCCAATGCTCATTGAAGATCAGAACAGATCCTCTTTGTCCTTTCTCTCTTCAGATATATTTGTGAATAATTAGACATATGTCCCACATTCAGGATTTTGCAGACGATATTTGCATTTGCCACATTCAGAGCAATAAAGCTATGCCTCTAGGATTTGCAAATTGGCATATTTTTAAGGTCAGTTAAATATATTGCAATATATAACACACACACAACTCTAGACTGCTTGGACTAGCCTTGGGAGAGTTTGTATTACCAGATAGAACATGGAATTGAAACTTTAAAAAATCATTCATCTCTTAACATTTTTTATAACATTTCAAATACATACAAAAATAGATAAAATTATATAATAATATAATGAATGTGGATGTACCAATTTCTGTAACAATAGTTTCAAGAAAAATCAACTCATGACAATCTAATTTATTTTTGTTTACTTTTGTGGTAACATGGATGGAACCAAGGGTCTCCCACCTGTTAGGTAAAGAATCTATCACTGAGCTACAGCACAGCCCCTTCATGGCACACTTGTTTTATGTATATTTACCTACATTTTAATAATTGTAGTTCTAAAAAAACAAATTTATGTATGTTATTTATACAAATGTTTAACAATTATGTTAAATTAATTAGCAGCCCTCTTCTATTCTTAGAAAGGATAAACATTTCAGATGATGACAGTAATTTCACAGTTAATTAATTGTATAGAAAAAAATATATGTGTATATGCATGCATGTATTTTGTATGGCTTTTGTCCTTTAATTTTCTGTCAGAGATTTTATATAGATTAATAAGTGTTACAGAAACTCTCACTTATGTGTTTGATCTTCAGAAAAATTATACCTATATTGTGTATGATAAAATAAAATTGAGCCATGAATTAACTATCTTAAAGTAGCAAACTTGTATTAGTGAGGACTTAATAATGATGAAAATTCATTTTATTCCTTCGTCCAACCACTTTTTCAAGTTTAAACATTGAAAATTTCTGAAGAAAATATTTATTATGCCTTTCTTTAACTTACCTGACGTTTAACTTTATTAGCATTTTTAGCTAGGTATTTTATGTCCATTTCAACAGGTGAGAAAAAAATAACTGAGAATTGGAATGGCTGAGGTCACACGAAAATGAGAAACCATAACTTGAATCTGATGCTTTTATATTCAAAGCTCAGTCTGGACACTAAAGACCACAGCAGTGCCTTTTTTAGGATTTTTGTGAGGATTAAATAAAATAGTTCGTGTACAACACTCCCCTAACACATAAGCAGGGTTCAGTATGTATTTTTATTATGCTTCTCTCAGTAAAGTAGTGTAAGATTGGGCTTTGAGGCTAGTGTGGGAGGGGGTCATTCTACTTAAACATTAGTAGGGTGTTTTTTTTCGATTTTAAATAAATATAAGAACTTTTATTGTGAGTAACTTTTATATTGTGAATCTTAAATCAAAATGTGTTACCCATTCCAACAAAGCATACCTATTTCTAAGGGTAAATAAAAAGTTCTACATGTACTACATAAACAAAAACAAACAAACAAATGAAAAAACACAATGTCTGCTAGCTGTGATTTTAGTTAGAAATGATAGAATCTAAATTTCATTCTTATAAGTGAAAAGTTAATTGAAAAACAACAATATAAATCTTTGCTAGAAGGAAATATTGGGAATTATGTTTGCCCAGTCTTTGTAAACTTTTTCAACACAGTACTTTTAAATTATTGTAAAGATAATTAAATTAATATTTAAAATATCTATGTTTTATATAGGTGACCTTTTCTGGTATGTATCTGAAGAAACAATCATTTACTAAATTTTTTAAAATTAGCATTATTGAAACACCATTTTGTGAATTTTGAAGCAGGTATACATATGTCATATCTAGGTACTTCACTTAGAGTATATAATTCACTCACTTGAAGTTCAAGCTCCTGCCTTTAATCTCTTTGGTGAGGCACTTTTGCAAAATGTTCTGCTTTACAGATACTTGTGCAATGCGACTTGAAACTTGTCACCACTGTTACCATAACTCTCTGTTCTATCAATATATAATTTGACATTTGATAAATCACTTTGTATTCATTTGTCCATTCTATCTAAACAGAAACACTTAGGAGGTAGATAAACAATTTAATCTTCTTTTAAGGTGGGTCTGAACTGTGAGAAGTAAATAGTGACTAGCACTTAGATGTCACTCACTGCATATTTGGCACTGTTCCAAGTGCTCTACATGCATTGATTCCTTTAATGTACAGTCATCATATGAGGTAGACACATGGAGGCACAGAGAGTCTAAGACATCCACTTAAAATCACAAAGCTAATAGGTAACAGAGCAAGATTATATCCTAGGCAATTTGACTCCAGGATTCATGCTCTTAACCACACCTTTTTACTATCTCTTCTGTAAACTGACAAGTAATATGTCAGTAAATATTGATGACATGCAAAATTCAAAACAATCTTTTTTACCAGGTTGACTCATAATAATGACTGAACTTTTGTTAAAAAATCAAAGTTTATTATGGATACCTTTTCATGAATTTCTCTAACTTAGTGTTTGCACAAAATGAACTGGAGCTCTGTGGCAATGTTCAGATAACCCTGTGCAAGGAAAGAAGCCGTTGCTCTTGCTTATTGATTCTGACAGTGACTTCCTGTGTATGGTAACTTCTTATAGTATTTCCACAACTATAATGCATATTCTCTCTTGGAATTAGCAAAGTCATTTAACTTTTGCAAGTGCTGCTCCCCACATCTTTCCACAATGCTACAGAACAGGATAGCTGACAAATGGTTGTCTTCTCTCTACTTCTTAAAAGAAAGGAAGCTAGTGCTGCCTTGTGTACCATCACCCCTCTGTGTTTTTCACAGTGACTGATTCACTTTTGCCAATGATGGCTTTTTGTTACATGAGTGCTTCAGTGTGTGCTTGTGGACTTTAAGTGACTTTGCCAAGTTCCAGACTAAGTCATAGCTTTGGAAACAGTGGCAAGACTGTGTTTCTGAGAAAGAGAAAGCCATAAGATAGGGAGAGTTTCCTGAAGAAAGGAAAGTCATTTAGTTGTCATGTAGTCATGTAGTTGGTAAAGCCACAGGACATCCTGCTGTTTTTGTGAGTCAAATCTTAGTCAGATAGAAACAAAGTTGGGGAGAATCATTTCACTTCTCTCTGGCTGAGACATATGTCATGAAGCTCATAGAAAAAGCCATGAGAAGATGAAAACAGGAAAATTAATTTAGTCCATAGACATGCAAGAAGTTGATTATGTAGTTAACCTAGCATTAGAAAAAACTCTAATTCAATACTGGAAGTCATTTTTAATGTGGTACACAAGAGATCTAATAATCCACATAATATTAAGAGTTGTGAACAAGGAGTATTGTATGGGTGACACTATACTACTTTGTGGCCATCATTAAGGAAGCTGTGGGGGATGGAGAAATGAATGTGAAAGATCTCTACTCTGTGGGAGCTCAAAATCTAGTGACCAAGTGACAGGCAAATCTCAATAGCAATGTGTATTTATGGCGGGAAGGCAGAACTCATTCAGTTCTGGCAATTTATGTCAAAGGGATTAGAATATTTAAAAGTCAACCACACCATATATTCAACCCACTCTGGATTAATTATACATTAGGACATCTTTTTCATGGAGGACACAGAATCTAAAAAACATTTCTTCAAGTGATTCTTTCTATTAAGACATGCTATGTTTTATTTAATACTGTTACAATATTGTTCTCCCAGAAGCCCAGATAATTTTATAGCTGGTATGGCCATGATGCAACACACCAATAGTCCAATAAAATGAATTGATAGCAGATGCTTTCATTCTCATTTTCACAGAGTCTGAGTGTATAGATAAATTGGACATCTTGGTAAAAACAAAATAGTTAGAAACATATGAAGTTCAATTCAATGTTTAACTCATATATGTGCTAGCCTGTTGATTATTCTGTAGTACTGTTAGCTGTTTCAACAAAGAGTGAAGAGTCTGATAGATGACAGCTTTCAACTTCCTTCTTGTTTTTTCATATCACATTTTTCATAGTGTGGCACTTAAAAATATGTGGAGCTTCTTACAAGGTCCATTTTCCCACTAGGATGTGGATGTCCTGGCATTTCCTAGGCAGTCTCTTATTACCATCTTCCAGAATAATTGGGAGATCTATAGTAAACATCTTTTGAGTCAAACCATAAGTATTTCAATGGAATTATTTAAAGCACACAATTGTTCTATAGTGATCCTTTTTAATTATATAATTCCTTACATTTTGCTTTTCTTCTTCTGCATTTTAACAGGTGAATTTGGTGAGGTGTGCAGCGGTCGCTTAAAACTTCCTTCAAAAAAAGAGATTTCAGTGGCCATCAAGACGCTGAAAGTGGGCTATACAGAGAAGCAGAGGCGAGACTTCCTAGGAGAAGCAAGCATCATGGGACAGTTTGACCATCCCAACATCATTCGACTGGAAGGAGTTGTTACTAAAAGTAAGTAAAGTCATAAGACCTGCTTTTGTGGATGCTGAGCAGAGGTGGTTTAAGCCCCAATTCAATCATTTAAATTTTTGAATTTCGTTTCATAACTATCTTCAGTTCTGGGACTGGGGTGTAGCTCAGTGGTAGAACACATGCTCAGCATATGTGAAATCCCAAACCAAAACAAAACAGAAAGTATCTTTAGTTCTAACAAAAAGATCAGTTTAGGATTAAAATGCATTTTTTGACCATAGAGCAAAAGTATTTAACTAGTAGTATATTGGCAATGCTAATCTACATCTTACAAATCTTGAAAAAACTATATAGGAATGAGAGGTTGAGCTATTTAAATATGCCGACTCAAAGAGAGTCAAAGAGAGAATTTTGAGAACTTCCTAGAATGTAGAGAGTAGTGAGGTAAAACAACGAGTCAGTTTCACAGGACTTCTAGCTAGCTCAGCTGCCTCATCTTTTACTGTTCACCAGCTTCATTTCTGCTTCCAGATCCTTACCCCTTAACTCTCTGCATTTAAGAAAATTATAGGAGTCTTGGGAATGCTTCTGAGCTGTAAAGATTGGAATCACTGTAGACCCAATGCAGTTTTTTAGTTCTCTGTAGATTTCAAATTGTTCTGATCTAGAGTCCCAGGTGGATTCTTGACTGCTCTGGGGAAGCTCTGCCTCGCAGCCTGTGATAGAGATCTGAATTTATTTCCATGATAGTTTCTCCAGCCAAGCTCAAAAGGGATCCCATGAGGAAGATCTGTGATTTTTGGATCCAATCCCAATGGAAACCTCTTGAGAAAGCTTTGGGACTATTTTTCCTCATGCTTTTAGAGCACAGGATGAAAAAAAAGTGAAATTGGCAGCAGACTCTTTACAGTGAAAGACAACATATGGCAAGGAATTTGGCATCCTTTAGGGGATAATTCATTGGCACCATATTTACATACTCTATGGTTACCAACAGACATTATTCATTATATTTTTCACAATGTTATTTTTCTTTAATATTACATACAGCACTTTCCAAATGGCACTAATACCTATTCTCACTTTAGTGTGACTAAAATGGCATTTCCTTCTTCACAAGGGCATGGTATAATTGAAATACACTTTGATTTCCTTTTGAGTTCTCATATAAAATAAACAGAATAAGGAACTTAAAAATGTGGAATGATTTAACCATACACTGTCTGCCCATGTTAAGTCTTATAAGAATCATTTCTTCTTTGCCTCTGGATTTCTAAAATGAGGCAATATTAGTAGTAAGGCTGAAATACTTTCTGATGAAAAATAGTTTTTATTTTTAAAATTAATAATTAATAAAAACACTGATAGGCATTGTAAGGATTGAGAAAGTGTAAGAATCCATTGTTCCTTCAAGGAAAGACCATACTGTTTTATGTCTATTGAATTATAGTATCACATCTCACTGGGATTTTAATGATGTTTAGCCATTTAATGTCCTCCATGACATCTTTACCATGTAATTGTCCTTCAGATCCAAACTCCCACAAGAGAGAGAAAACTTGTATGTACTAATATGGCCATTCTTCTTTCAATATTCACAAGTTTCCATTTACGAAGTGCCTATTATGGACCTAACTTTGTACCATGGCATTATTCCATTGCCACTTCTTCCTCTGAATTAGATATGACCTTTTTTCCCTTCTACATTTGAGCAAATAACTGCAATGCAAGGGTAGTTCGTCTAACAAGAAATTGCTGGAGATATATTAGGAACTTGCTCTGCTCATTTCACCTCTATTCCCAACTCTAAACAAAAGCAATTTACTGTGCTTTATTCTTGCATGTCACTATTTTTTTTAAATTTTTGATTTTTAAATGCTTTACTAACAAGTAGGTCATAGCAAGGCATCCTTCAAGCTTTAAAAGATTTCTGGAGATAATTAATTATAGTTTATACCTAAAGCAAATATAAACTCTAAAAGAGGACAAAAGTAGGGATTAAAATAAAATCTAGATCATGGTTGTTATTTAGTTTCTCAGTGTTGAGGAACAATTGATTAATGAGGAAAGGAAGAAGGGAAAGAAAGAAGAAAGGAAAGGAAGGAAGGAAGGAGGGTAGGAAGAGGGAGAGAGAAAAGAGTGAGCAGCGTCTTTTGTAAATAGGTTTTACTTTGGTGTTTTAGTAATTAAAGTGAATGCATTTTTCAAAACCATGCAGTTATGTCACTCTAACATCCCACAGGGAGTGATGGAGGTCTTACCTTTTTAGCTTAGAGAGAATCATTACCTAACTACTGCAAAACTTACAACTAAGAAAAGAGTAAGGTAAAAGTCACTATCAAACTAAATATCAGCTTTAAATTTAAGCTTATTGATAGTTCTATCATTTTAACAAACATAAGTTGATATTTTTTTTTCAGTGTTCAGAATTATGTAAAATAACCCTTCATAATTTGCTCTTCCCTCTAAATGTTTATTGAATGTAAGGAAAATTATAAAATTATCACAATTATTGTAGCAGATTTTCTTCAGATTTAAAAATAAAATAATTAAGTATGGATAATAGTATGCCGAAAAAAATCAATGAAACAATCCCTAAGACAAAAATGGAGGAAAATATGAATTAAGAAAAAGAATGACTTTTAAAAATTGTAATTATTATGCATTAAACATCTTATTCATGTCTGATTATGGAACTTTCTAATGTGGATTACAAGTGACTTATACTTAAAGTGTAAGTTTTAAATTTGATATATCTCCCTGGTCAAGTAAGTATGTAAGAAGCTGCCAAATCTGACTATATAAATCCCAGTCATCTCATATATTGTAAACATAATAGAGTATTAGACTTAGAATTAGGTTTTGAACTCCTTAGTGGCATATTTAAAAGCTCTAAGTCTGGCACCCTGTAATAACAGAGAGGAAATAGAACTCTTTATAATAAAGTTAATATGTTGCATTTACTCTATAAACATGACAATTTTGTCTCCAAAAAGTTACTTATTCTACTTCTGTTAGTTTATTTTTGAAAGTATGCACTTCTAGATACACATGAACACACAAATACACAAACACATACACACAAGTAGAGTGATACACAGCTTACAATTTACTGAACAAAATTGCATTTTAAAAAGAAAAACAAGCATATCTGTTCCAACATAGAGTGGATCTGATAATCAAGTTTTGATTCAGCCTTATTGCTTATAAGAACACATATAAATCAAACCATTCACAGATACTCAACTCTTCACATGTAACATAGAATTAATAGTTCAGATACTTTAAGATGAGATGAAAGTGTAGAATACATTAAGTGACAGAGAATTGAATAAATCTCTATTACCACTTCTGGTTGAGTTAGACATATTACCAGTTATTCTAGGTGTGTAAAGAAAATTCTCAAAATATTTCTTCCTTTGTTTCTTTCTTTCTTTCTTTTTATTGAAGGTAATTTTTTTTTATTATTGCTATCAATTGTGTGCTTGAAAACACTGGGTTCATTACAATCTCTTATTTCCAAATCATTCAGAGAAGTCTTTTATTTAGTCACTATATATTCTATCTGAATTTAGTCACAAACAATGTTAATGGTACATTTTAAACCTGATGGTCTTAAACAAGAGAAGGTGAGAGAGTCTCTGATCTTCACAGCAGCAGAAAGCTGGGGGCACATTCTCTGCTTAGAACTAGGTACTAACATGTGTTATCAATTTTAGTTCAAGTTCAAAAGGATAGAACTTATTTTTAGTGAATGTTGATATTTCTGCCATCACACCATTAGTTATATGATGTTCAGACACTAACAGTAATTTCCACTGGCAACATTTTGTTAGAGAAAAAGAAAAAATATACTGTATGAGATAGTATATTTGGTATAATTTTTCCTTGGATTATTTTCCAAGGAAAATTTAAAAACATTAAAAATTAAAACACAATCATGCAACTCAGCTGTAACTTTACATCATTGGAGAATGTCATGGACAGAACATTAAGAGAATTTCTCCTAATTAAAATACAACTGTCTTCGTGTAAGTATCCACATTGTATTAAAGGCTTCTACATGAAATGTTCACATTCTTAGTTCCTGAACATAGGATGAGGGAACATTGGTAGAATAATATGTTATACTTTAGTAACAATGCTAAATCCTTTTTTTACTATTCATGTCTTTGTAAAAGTCTTATTTTGCTCTTGTGTCAAGGTTACACTTCATGTGATATTCTTAATAGGTAACGCATATGCTGTATTTATTTTGCAAATAATTTACAGAAACAGTTTTTTAGAATAACCAAATTTGGAGACTGTGATAAATGCTATCATAGATTCATGTTTGAAAATTGATACATTGATAAATGAGGTCAGAACATGTTTATTTATATTCCCACATCAACTATATTAGGAAAATCTCTACTTAGAATATTAGAGAAAAAAAAGAGATACTATTTTCACATGTTTAAAGAACATTTGCTTTTTCCTTTTCCTCATTCACTATGTCTCTTGGATGAATTGGTCAGGTATAAATTATAAGAGGATTTAGTATTATGTATTTTACTCATTTAAGTGAACAGAATGGTTTTTTAATATTTTGGAATATTAAATTCGAATTACAAATTTGTTAGAGTATGATTTATATGTATCCAAAGATTGACTACCTTTTATAGAACACTAATTTGTACAAACAGTAACTGTAATAAAGAAAGAAAAAGTAAAATAAAATGCATATGTTTAATAACCATCTGAGTAATTCTGGTCTTACACAAACATATTCAGAAAGAGAGAGAAGGAAACACCCTTAACTCATGAGGATAGTTATATCTTCATACCAAATTATACAACTTCTTTCAAAAAGTAAAACAACAGATTATTGTGATGCCTGAACAAAAATTCAATAATACTAATATCATTGCAAATTCATACATAATAATATATGAACAAGTTAGTACACTATTTCCAAGTTTAGTTTATTCCAAGAATGCAAAGTTGATTTAATATTTAATAATTTCACACATTCACATTAATAGATAGAAGAAAAAGCATCTCAATGGGCACAGAAAACTAAATATCACTTGAACTTTAAGTTTTTATTAGCATATCATACATAAAAAAAAGTACACTTGATATGTACACCACAACCAAAACAAATCTATAGGCCTCGTAGTCAAAAATGAAACATTAATAGTACTTCTTTTAAAGTAAAAAGAAGAAACCTGATATTAATTCATCTAATTATTATATTAAAATATTAAACTTTGCAATTAGATAAGGAAATGAAGGGTAGAAAGCTTGAAAAGGATGAAGCAAAATCATTCTTATAGAGTCAAAATGAACATGTTCAGATTACTGTATCCATTAACTACATTTACTGTATGACTTAGCTCTGAGTGGAACAAGGGATCACAATACTTGTAATCATAGATATTAAATTTTGTTTCAAGTTAAGCATGAATTAATTAAAAATTTAAGTAAGTAAGCATTCTATGTGTTAAGGTTGAGAGTATGGTTGGTTGGGGAAGGTTTGGAGAGACTTTTCTCAGCCCAATCTTTTTTTTTTTTTTTGGCACCAGGGACTGAACTCAGGGGCACTCGACCACTGAGCCACATCCCCAGCCCTATTTTTGTGTTTTATGTAGAGACAGGGTCTCACTGAGTTGCTTAGTGCCTCGCCGATGCTGAGGCTGGCTTTGAACTCGCGATCCTCCTGTCTCAGCCTCCCTAAGTGCTGGGATTAGAGGCGTGAGCCACCGCGCCCTGCTTCTCAGCCCAATCTTGAAGAGAGAAATTATAATAGACATGATTTGATCAATTGTAAATGGCCTGCTGCTAGGTCATGGATTTAGGACTACAGATTAATGTAGTTGGCCCATTTATATTAACTTGTAGACAGTGGTCATTTCAACAGAACAATACCTTGATTTTAAAGATTTTGGAAAATATTGCCCTGTATTTTTATAATGATCAAATGGAAAACTCACAGAAAAATACCTTAATTTATTACAGCAATTCTATCGTAATTAGATATGATACATAAAAATATATAATTAAGACTTTTTTTCTCATCAAAGCTGATCCAAGTCGTCTGTTTTGGGAACAGCGAGATTTTGTCAATTTCCAT
Source organism: Geosciurus inauris (assembly GCA_004024805.1). Classification (NCBI taxonomy): domain Eukaryota; kingdom Metazoa; phylum Chordata; class Mammalia; order Rodentia; family Sciuridae; genus Geosciurus; species Geosciurus inauris. The sequence goes on along the minus strand of PVHX01004351.1, from coordinate 99,955 downwards.
CAACATCTCTTCAATTTATGATTTCATATTTTCCATCCCGATTCTGATTAAATGATCTAATGAGAGAATACTCGTGCTAAGGTCAAAGGTTTTGATTTTATAAATCACACTTATGTATTAAAGTGTGCGTAATTCTTTTGAAATAATATGGAGAGTGAAAGACACCATTACTATTAGCAAAATTTAATAGCATTTCCTAAGTGAAGTTGAATTTGTATAATTTGTAATATTTTAATAATTTATAAATACTTTGTTTCAATGTAAATATTTTAATCTGCAAACTGATATTTGAAAATTGCAAAAAATATTTATTTGGACAGACTATCTATACATATGTTCTATATATATGCACATATGTAAAATATGTGATTAAGAAGGTTGTGGTGAAATAGTACTGAACCTGGAATTCTCAGACATTTTGAATTACATTTCTTCTGTCATCAAGCAGTGATTCAATAATTACTAATATCTCTGAGCCATTGGAGATAGTTGGGGAAATGAACTTTGTCTAAGCAAATGATTTCCTTCCTTTATAATTATGAAAGATTTGCATAATTCTATATTCATAAGTCAATTGAAGAACAAAAGCAAAATTCCTCAGCAAATTTTTTTTTGCTTAATTTTGGTGAAATTTCTTTTCAGCCGGTCAGAGAACAGTTCTTTCAATCAGTTTAGAATGTATACAAAATATATTTTAGGGTCTCTGAGGCTAGTACAAAATATAGTTCTGTCTTGAGGAAGCTGATCACATAATTTGTAAATCAAAATACACATGAAAGAATATGCAAACTTGAGTACAAATACACTAACTAATATGCAAATGAGCTGGCATATTATAAATAATTCCTCACAATATTTGATGCATGTTAGAACTCATTTCACCACTGTTCCAGAGACTCTTTTCTTTAACTTTATTTATCAAAATAAAGATCTCAAGGGAAACTCTACAATAAAATACTGCTTTCCAATGTAGAATATTTGTGATTCTGTTTACTCTAAGTCTGTGCATTTGGTTTGCAGAATCTTTGAACTTAATGCAAAGCACATTTTCAGACTTGCCCATCTTAACTGATGTGTTTACAAATATCTAAATTACAGAGTTAAATGCAGCCTGATCTGATTTGTGAATGGTCACGGGGCTTTGACTTAATTGACTGGTTTGACTTTTTAGCTACTTTTATTTCCCTTGCCAAACATTCTACTAGACATGCTAATAAGAAATGAAATGGTCATTAGACTAAGAGCCAGAGGAAAAGAGAGATAAGCACATGTCTGAGTGGGAATCAAGCATAGTAACCAGTAGTATGAGACAAAAGTATCTATGACTACAACTCAAGTATACATTTAACTTTGGTAGTGTATCATTCTCCACAGAATTATATTAAGGAAGGGACACAGACACTGATGATGATCTACAGACAGCATGCATATGGAAGAGTGCATACATTCATTCATTCATTCATTCACTCATTCACTCATTTTATCCCAGGCCAGGTCTCTGGGACCAGTCTTTTAGGAGAGATCAGAGTCCTAAGGCAAGAGCAAATCTTCCATGACTTCTTGAATATCATCAAAGCAAACTTCAGTTAGAATTTAGAAAAAGCAAGTTCTGAAAGCTCCAAGTTTTGACTAAAGAGACTTTTCATATATTACTAGATCAACTAGATATATATGTAACCCTTTACATAATTGTCACAATATAATATTATATGAGCAAAGCTGAAAAGAACTAAACTGACCTTATAACTTAACTGTACTCATTCTCAAATGTTTTATATAGCTCTCTTCTATAGTTCAAGTTAAGACAACAATTAGGGGAATCAGTAATGAAAAACAAACTTTTCAAAAAGAAAAAGTAATTTTGATAGGAAATACTAGAAATTTTTTCAATAATTAAAATTATGTTTTATTGTGATTTATATTCTAAAGATTATAAACCTTGAAACATGAAATGTTTACAATTAAGCATTATAGCAACAAAAAAAAGAATTGCAATGTAGTAATATGAATAGGCATTAAAATCAGAAAGAGTCTTACTGGGGATATATTTGACTATTACTAATTGTGTGACTCAACAAGTTGCTTAAATTAACAATGATTTTAGATGAGGAAACAATAAAATGGAAATAATGCATATTGATAAAACCTAAGGATGCTGTGAAAATTCAGTGATGTAATATGTTAAGTACCAAACATGATGTTACATAATTTGCTAGTATTTCATATGTATCGAACTTTTTAAAATTTCTTTTTTTGTTTTGAATTGTTTGTTTTTTATTATTTATTTTCATGGTTGTCATCAAAATTGAGTTATCTTTTCAGCTTTGTTTATGTAGCATTATACTGTAACAACTACCTAAGGGCTATAGTCTACAGAGTCATTCTAATATAAACTAATTTATAGAACTGACATGCAATAACTGACTGCATCATTACCTATATTTGAAAAATATTCAATCCAGTGCTCTTCATATCTAGTATACTTAGCATCTTTGTGTCTGAGGCTTTTTCTTATTTTAAATGTTCCCTCAGTGACAGCATTCTGTATGTGGGTTGCAACTCTTGATTTTAGTGTTAGCTCTATGACACCTAGCAAGTTAATTAACCTTGGTATCTCAATTTTCTCATGTTTAAATAGGAAATGAAAAGTTTAATATATGTAAAATGATTAAACCAGTATTTTGCACATGATAATTTCTATATAAATATAATAAAATTCGGGATTAAAAGGTTTTATTGTATTTAAGGCCACAAGGTTCCTAAATGATTATTAAAATTACTGCCAACAGCAATTCTAATTTTAGTTTTATTATCCTTTCAGATATAACATGGGTTTTAAAAGTCCAATGTGTTAATTGAATATAGGTAAAGGATTGTAATTATTATTCTCAAATGTTTTATATAACTCTCTTCTGTAATCTATGAATATAGGAATTTTTATTTACTTGATTCTGACTAACCAGCACAAAAACAATACTTAACACACAGCTCTGTAAATACCTTTAAGGAGAATAATGAATATTGAATTCCTGATCCTATTTTAAGATTAAAAGTAAAACACTTGATTTTTGATAATTAGCTCAAATGAAATGAAAGGGAGAAAAGGAGTATTATTTTGTGTTCACTGAAAACCATGCCAAATAAGCTGATTTGACACTCTTAAGTTTGGGGCCTTTGTTCTACAAACCAGTCTTATATATTTTCTGTATTAAATTTCATTTTCTATTGAATCCTAGGTTTTGTTTCATTTGGTTGCAACTGTGTGAACTTTGGAGGATAGTAAAGTTTTTACATGTTTGTGTTTATCGGGTGTATCAATGTATATTATATATGTTTGCTTTATGATATTATTTGCATAGTACTCATGATTATTTAATTTGTTATTTGCCATATACTTAGGTAAACCAGTTATGATTGTCACAGAGTACATGGAAAATGGTTCCTTGGACAGTTTCTTACGTGTAAGTAAAATATCATACACATATATGCAACACGCAACTATACTTATGATGGAGCTGATAAAATGTTAGAGATGCCTTCAGATATTTTGCCAAGCAATTTGTAAATCTAAATTTCATCAAAACTGAAATTTTCTGTTATTAAATAACAAGGAGAAAACTAAAATTGCATCCTTATCTTGCAGCATTCAAACAATAATAGTTTATAGATTTAAAATTAATTTGTGCAATCGTCTTCAGGCTATTTTGTAATGCTAAGATTCACACTAGTATAAACACCATAAAAATTTTTAAAATGTCTAAAACAAGACACAAATTACCTTGTATATTACAGAAATAATACTATTTCTTTATTTAAAGTAAATGACCTTTTTGTCGTATGAGATAGACCATCTCCCTCTCACATAATGCTCTTCACATAGAGACTAATCATATCCTATAAGGCAAAGATGTATAGTCTCAACTGAGGGATTTCATTTTGTGATATATATATATTCTTTAAGTTTAGAAGCTTTATATTTTACTACATTTGATATATAATGTTTATTTTTTATTTTAGTTTTTATTTGTTCTTTTTAGATATACATGATAGTACAGTGTATTTTGACATATTTTACATACATGAAGTATAATATGTTCTAATTAGGATCCCATTCTTGTGGTTGTACATGATGTGGAGATTCACTGGTGGAGTATTCATATATGAACATAGGAAAGTTATATCAGCTCATTCCACTGTCTTTCCAATTCTCACTCCCTCCCTTTATTTTAATATGTTTCAACAAATATTATTTGCAAAGAAATGCAAAAATTTTATGGCATTCAAGGATCCACAAAGTCTTGAATTGCTATGACAATCAGTAGTCACTGTAGGGAATGAAAAATGACATAGCCTCTATCCTCAAAATGCTTTTAATACTTTATAAATTGAGAGAGATGCTACATAATTTGATACATAAAATATAGAGTGTTATTAATAATTGTGGAGGAAAGTTCTAAATTTTCTCATTGAGAATTGGCCTCCTTTAATATTCACATGCCAAATAGTTTTTAAATTATTTTCATAAAGATTTCAAAAACATTTTCCAAATCAGGTGATTGAATTTTTGTAGGTATTCATTTAATATTATTGTTTTTGTAAATATATGTAGATGTGGAATTTCACATTAGTTTATTATCTATATATTTCGAACTATATGTTTCTATTTGAATCCAAGTGAATTGGAAGTTTTTCTAAATCTAGGACTCCATCTATAACTGTCTTCTTTTGTTTTCAATTTTTGACCTACAAATCAAGATTGATTTATCAGGATCAACTTAAAATACAAAAAAATTAATTAATAAATTTTTTCCTAATTAGGTAGTATTTTTAATGATCATAATTTAAAATTCAGTATATACCTTATTTGAAACTATTCATAAAATATGAAGAAACAAAGAAAGGAGAATGAAAATTTAATCACATAATATCAACCTGAAATAGATCCATTGCAATTGTTTGTTCTTGAGTTTAATGCTTCTGAGGAAGAGCTTGCATATTTTATAAAGAAGAGAGAAGTCCTGCTTTTGAACCCGGTTCTGATTACATGATAATGTTTTGGGAATTACAGCCTCTATGAAATTTTGTCCTAGTCTTGTATCTGTCTATCTCTCCACATATCTTTTTAGTCTCAAGTGCTTTGAGCTAAAATACAAATTTGGGAATGTAAGATTTTAAAGAAAAAGATATTTTTTTTGCTATGGCAATATATCTTGGCATATTGGAAATGTTTTGCAGAAACATGATGCCCAGTTTACAGTCATCCAGCTGGTAGGGATGCTTCGCGGTATAGCATCTGGCATGAAGTACCTGTCAGATATGGGATACGTACACCGAGATCTTGCTGCCCGGAACATCTTGATCAACAGTAATTTGGTGTGTAAGGTTTCTGACTTTGGACTTTCACGTGTTCTAGAGGATGATCCAGAAGCCGCTTATACAACAAGAGTAAGTTACATGGCTTTTTCTCCCTTTTCATCTTTATTTTTCATCTTGTGTTATGTGGACTTGTAAATAAGTAAAAAATGCTGTGTCAGTTATGCTTCCCATGGAAGGAAATTAAAATATTAATTAAAATTAAAATTAAAATATTAAAATTAAATAATATTAAAATTAAAATATTAATTGGGCATGGTGTTGTGTACACCTGTTGTCCCAGCAATTTGGGAGGCTAAGGCAGAAGGATCACAAGTTTGAAGCCAGCTTCAGCAACTTAGCAAGATCCTGTCTAAAAATTTAAAAAAAAGAAAAAAGAAAAAGAAAAGAACCAATTACGTAGTTCAGACTTAAAACAGTCCTGGTTCAATGCTGAGTACCAAAAAGAAAAAAGGTTAAAATTAAAACATTATTTATTCTGGGCAAAATGGTGGTCACTGTTTAAAAGATGGGAATGGTTTAAATTATAAAACACCATTTTTATATATTTAGTTTAATGATTCACCTAAAAAGGCAGCAAGATTTTCATATGCCTAAAATACTGATACATTATATTTACCCATTTTTTCATTATGGTTGAGTCACCTAGGTAAGTAGATATGATAAAATCTCAGAATGCCCATCCTACAGGCTTAATTTAAAAACATTTTAAAAAGTCAATATTTACATGAATAGCACATGTTCATATTACAAAACTTAAAAACAAAGCAATAGAAAAGAGAAAAGTTGTTCATAATTTTGCCAATCCTAAAGAATATTTGTTTTTGAATCAGTTTTTAAGAGTTTTCTTCATTCTTACATATACAAACAGTTGAATAAAATAAGATTATTCATCATGCCATTTTAGACCATATTTTTTCCTTAATATTTACCTTGTAAGTGTATTTCAATGTCAATAATCTTTGTTTTTATTCTTAACAACTTGATGTATTAATTCCTTTTTCAGTTTTACATTCGAAAGCAAACTGCTTAATGAGCAAATATCTGCTATCAGTGTCTTAAATGACAAATACATAAATGATCTGCCAGCATTCAGAACTGTATAGATCTAATGATATCTTTGTAACACATTCCTAAAAGTGGATTATCTTTGTCAAAACGTTTGCCTATTTTCTTTTTGTACTGGGGATTGAACTCAGCAGCGCTTAACCACTGATCCATCCATCCCCAGCCCTTTTTATATTTTATTTGGACCCAAGGTTTAACTAAGTTGCTTAGGGCCTTGCTAAATTGCTGAGGCTGGCTTTGAACGTGGAATCCTCCTGCCTCAGTCTCCCAAGCCCCTAGGATTACAGGTATGTGCCACCACACCCAGCCAGTCTGTACCTATTTTAAAAGTACACTTCACTATACTCCTGATAAAACTAGGTATTATCATTATTTTTAACATTTACTTTTTAGGAGAAATTATATCTGATTCTTTTAATTTGCATTAATTTGATTAAAAATGAATTTAAATATCTTCAATATTTGATAGATTTCTTTGAAATCCCATTCTTTAGAAAAATTTTATATGAAGAAAATTTAGAAACTAGAAATAAAGAAGTAAAATTTATAGTATTTATGACACTACTCAAGAATAAGAGACATTAACATATTTAGTTTATCCTTTCAAAATATTTCCTATACAATTTTGCTTATGTTTACAAAAATAGATCATACTGTGTATGCTGACATAAAATCATTTCAACCTATCAATTCAGTATTTTCTTTATATATAAATTCAACATTATTTTAAAATCTACATTTTCAAATATAGAAATATAACATCAGAATTTTTCAGATGATTAAGTATTCTTTTGCAATATCATTTAATTAGTATACCATTCCATTTTACTCATGTACATGATTTATTTAAATAATGCTCTATTTATTATACAGAATTATAATGTTTTGATATTAATAATACTCTGATGTACATCTTGACATAGGGTTCATCTCTGTCTATCATTACTTCTTCAAAATAAATATCTAGAATTAAAATCTCTGGACCAAAATGTTTGCAAATGTGTGAGGATTTTTGGTGTTTGAATTGCTCAATTATCTTTGATATATTGATTTGCAGTTCTAGTGGCAGTAAATTAGTTCCCCCTTATCTGCAGTGGTTACCTTCATGGACATCCAGTGCATACCAGCAAATGCAGATAGTACCTATCCAAATTTATATTGCATTTTTTTAAGCTAGTAAATTGAGAAATTTCAACTTTTCACATAAAGGAATCATTTTTATATCTTTTCTCTGGAAAATCTGCACTGTAAGCATTCTTATTCTTGCCATTATTGATTAAAATAAAGGTTACTGAGTAACTAAAAGGTGAGTAGGATATACAGCCTTGACACACTTGACAAAAGGATAATTAACATTCCAGGTGGGTTGGAGTGGAATGTTATGAGATTTCATCATGCTGCTCAGAATGGCATCCTGTTTAAAAATTATGAATTGTTTCTTTCTGGAACTTTGAACTTACGATCCTCCTGTCTCAGCCTCCAGATCCCCTGGGATTATAGGCATGGGCCACTGTGCCCATGTAATATTTTTGGATCATGGTTGACTGCAGGAAGCTGAAACTACAGAAAGTGAAATTGGGTAAAGGGACCTTCTACATGTAAGCGCCTCTTTCTAAACACTGTCACTATCCAAGAGAATGGATAGTTCTTAAAGGCAGAAGACTTCTGCTATGTTTTTGTTGGATTCCAAAAGTTGATTCTTGATTAAAAAAACAAAAACACTTTTTTTTTTTTGTAAATAACCCATCCTGACAGTTCAATTAACAACCACAAGACTGTTGTATGGCATTCATATTACACTTTGTGAAAGAGCTTAATTTACCAAGTTGAGTTTCATTTTCAGCAACAGTGACAGAACCACAGAAACACAGCAGCATAGCTCCCTTGGTGTATTTTTAGATGACTTATGAGTTGGAACTCTTTTGATGGCTTTATAGGTTACACTTTTTGCTTTTCTTATTTTCAATTATGCAGGTTGCGGATTCACTTTTTAAAAATGTATCCTGCATTTCATGCAAGAATTTTTTTATTTTACTTTGCAGCTAGTTGAATTAAATTATAACAAGGACTAAAACTCTCTGAACACTTGATGACATTGAAAAACATGGGTAATTACCTCAATAGAACCTTTTAAATTCTTCTTCTCTGATCTCCAAGAAAATTGTTCATCCAGTGCTCTGCAATAATGCATCATTTTCATAGCTAAATCCAGGAGACAACATACTGCATTAAACAATAACATATTTATTGTCCTGAAAAAAATGTGCTTATTCTCGTCAGTACTACTCTGCTTTGTAAAGATATCCTTCATAAGCTTCTGTTGCTTGTTTACATTGTCCTTGTTCTTGTCATCATATGACTTAAAAAGTACTTCCAAATTTGATAAAAATATTTGATGGAAAGCTTATATTTGAAATGAGTTCAGTAGTGTTCTAATCTTTATGCCACATCCAGTTATTAAACAAGAGGATCCTTACTCCCAGCACGGGTCTTGATTTCTAGGGTACGCAAAGGAGAATTACTGTGGTGGGGGCTTGAAAGATTAGCCCAAATCTAGATCACCTGCTCTCTAGAGAACAGAACTGTGTTGACTTTGAGTTTCATTTACATGGGTGATTACTTCATCAGGGCCAAAGAGTCCCAATGACAAGTTATTTTGCTCTTAGTAAAAGAAAGATATTGCTGTGTCAAAATTCCTCATTATAACATTTGTCTAAGAAAAATGCAACAAGCTCTGTATGCTGATATTTCAGTATCAGAAGACTCTTAAAACCACACCATCCAATGAATTTATTCAAATCTAATGGTTTAGAATTCTTCAGTATTCATTTTTTATTTTCTTGACACTCCCTCAAAATATCCATGGTGGTCTTGGCTTCTTTTCGAGAATCTGAAATTTGCATCTGCATTTCTAGGGTAATTTAGAAATCATTGATTTAATGTCTCATAAAAAAGTCTTATGAAGTACAATAAGCTTTTGATTTACTCTAAATATGTGATATGATTATAAAGTTATAGGGCTGCTATTCTTTTGTAAGAAAACACACCAAAATAGCTAATTAAATCTCCATTCTAAGTTGTCATATTGAGAATGTGTATTTACTGCAGGAACATTTTTATTGCAAAAGTTTTGGGAATTCTTCTTCTTGGACTTTTTTTTTTTTAAAGCTATATTGTGACTTACAGAAATAATCAAAATTGTTTAAGCACATAGTATTTTGGGAAATATACTTGACTGAGATGAAGTTTCTTATCTCAATAAGCTTTATTGTGTAATAAATAAGAAAACTAGTTCTTAGCCGGGCGCAGTGGCACAAGCCTGCTTAATTCCAGCACTTAGGGAGGCTGAGACAGGAGAATCGCGAGTTCAAAGCCAGCCTCAGCAACGGCGAGGCGCTAAGCAACTCAGTGAGACCCTGTCTCTCCATAAAACACAAAAAATAGGGGTGGGGATGTCAGTGGTCAAGTGCCCCTGAGTTCAATCTCCAGTACCAAAAAAAAAAAAAAAGAAAAGAAAAGAAAAGAAAAAAGGAAAGAAAACTAGTTCTTTATTACATATACAGTAGAGTCTGTTTTTGAACTAAAAACAGTATTATCTGGCTGAGATATCCACCTTATATATTTAATATGCTGTGATTATGGTTATTTCAGAAAAAGCAGGTTCATCATCTAAAACAGTGCAATGAGGCATTCTTGTTGGATAAACATATTCTAGTTAATCTGCTTCATAAATCAGTGCCATTATTTAAATAATAACATATTTCATCTAGTGTCTGGTGCTTCTATAAATCAGAAATTAGCATTAAGTGATTCAATGCATTAAACTTTTCCAGTTGTTCATCTGAAAATTACTGCCTTTTGGTAGAGAGTGATCGCACAAGGAATCATGAGAGGCATTTGATGATTTAATGTCATTGACATGGGGTGTGCAACTCCCATCTCTTTTTTCTGAGGATTGCGGATTGAATCCAAGGGTGCATTACCACTGAGCTAGATCCTCAGCCCTTGTTATTTTTTTTTTTTTTTTGTTATTTTGAGGCATGGTCTCACTAAGTTGCTTAGGGCCTCACTAAAATGTTAAGGCTGGCCTTGAACTTGGATCCTCCTACCTGAGCCTCCCAAGTCACTAGGATTATAGGGGTGGATCACCACACCCAGGTGCAGTACCCATCTTCAAAACATCTCAAAAGAGTGATAGGCATGATACTAGACTAATAGAAATTATGTTAGATAATTCTATATTTTAAGAATTCTTAAACTGGGGAGAGTATTTGAAGAGTTTAGAACATGCTCAACCTCAATACTTAAAACAATTTTCAGACATTTCCCCATGCTGCTTTCTAAGCACATCTTACTTGCCTCTCAGATCCTCAACAGTATGCCTGCTAGGAAAGGGTCAGCTTAAATAGCAATATGCATTTTTTTTGTTTTTTTTCTCTTTTCCATAAAGATATTATGTAAAAAATCAGATTTGTTTCAAAGTTTGCTTCTGGTTATTTTTCTACATTCCTCACTAAAGCAAAAATTCCAAATGTTGAAAGTTCACATTATACTGTATTATTATGCACCCTGTAACTTCTGTAAAATTCCACAGTGCACTTGTGGGATGTTGAGAGTGAAAAAGGACATAAAGTTTTGGTATTATTGTGAAAATAGCTATGATTTCACAGATCCCCTGAAATGCTCTTGGGGACCTAGATGCTTGGATGATACTTTGGAAACTACTATTATAAATTCTTTATCAGGAAAAATAACTTAAAATTAATAAACATTTCAGTAGTTATTTAATTACATAAATCTGGATTATGACAGAGTTTTGTATGATATATTTTAAAGAAATAACCTTGAAAGCTTACCTGCAGCTGCATACTTAAGGCTTAAAATTATCCTGAAAGTCCCTGGATTTCATCTGTGATGGATATGATTAAAATATTAGGTCTACTTATTTGATTCTAAAGAACTGTTTTTATTTAAAAAAAAAATGAATTCCCTGTCTTTGGTTTCCCAGAGTATGAATCTCACAGTATAATTATAACATGTTTCCTATTTTTGTTTGTTTGCCTTGGACTATCAATTTGCTTCATTCTAAAAAACAAAACAAAACAAAACATGTTAACATAGGAGAGAATTATTTGAAACTGAATAAATTTTCAATCTTTTATTTTATAAAATTTTATTTCAAGGAGATTTTTAGTATTTTTGTATAGATGTATACATGCATCTATGTATATGAACACTCTCATATTCACATTGAAATAGATGCAATCCAAAATCCCAACATGATAGTGCTTAATTTGCTGTTTTATAGAGGATAAAGTTTAGAGAAAGTGTAGACTATCATCTAATTTATATTCTGTGTAGTCCATCCATTCAATTCTTCTTAGGTCCTCAATTTTTACTTTAGGAGAATAATTATTACATGAACTGTTTAGGTAAGTTTGAGAAAGCCAATTAATTTACTCTTGGTTTTGTTTTCCATCATTATATTTATTGTATTTTTATTTCTGTTCTGATGTAGTGTACTTAGTAATTACCCACTGGATTTTTTTTGGGGGGGTGGGTGTACTGGGTATTGAACCCCCCAATTTATATTGTTTATGCTGAGACAGGGTCTTACTTAGTTACCTAGGTCCTTGCTAAGTTCCTGAAGGTAGCCTGGCACTTGTGATCCTGTTACCTCAGCTTCCTCAGTCACTGGAATTATAAGCATGAACCACCATGCCCAGCCTTACCCCTTGGATTTTGATATTGATTGAGAGCATCTGACTTTGGTCAGGAAAAAAAAAAATCTTAATTTGCATAATATATCTGTTTTTAGATCTGTGACTCTGTAAAGTTGATGCCAGAAACATTTTAATACTTCTTTAATCTATTTATCTTCATTTATAGAAAAAGAAAAAATTATTAAAATGAAGTGATTAAATATTCTTACTCATAGAAACTTTCAAGAACATAAATAATAGAAAGCATGGGTCTTTGATCTGAAAAATTCTCACTATGCACATCCAAAAATGGTATGAGACAAAATGAAAATATTATTTTGATAAATAATATATGTCATATACCATTTACACATGCATGAAAAGATGTGATAACAAAATATCTAATCAGTGGCTTTCATATACTAACAGTATTTTAAGCTTTCAAACAAAATAAATGTCAACCACAAATTTACTCCATAGAGTTATAAGTAAGAATATGTCTGCATGTAGCTTCACAAGTAAAGCCATTTATTCATAAATCCAAAAAGTCTAAGTGGCTTAGTAATTTCTCTCATCAATGTTGTATCAAAAGTTAATCAGTAGTCTAACATTTTCTCGCCACCCATTTCAGACTGGTGGAACATTTCACTATGTGGAAAAACAAAACAAAACAAAAACCATCCACATTAATTTTGTGGCAATCAACACCATTTTTTTTTATACTGGGGATTGAATTCAGGGGTACTCAACCACTGAACCACATCTCCAGCCCTATTTTGTGTTTTATGTAGAGACAGGGTCTCACTGAGTTGCTTAGCACTTCTCCATTGCTGAGGCTGGCTTGGAACTCTCAATTCTATAGTTTCAGCCTCACAAAGTGCTGAGATTACAGGCGTGCACCCCTGCACCCAGCTAAAACTATAATTTTGAAGTAAGCGGTGTATAAATGTATTTAAGTATTTTACCCACAGTTTTAGCAGGAACTGTTTTCTCTAAAATACATGTTTCAACCATTCATTTACTTAGTCAGCAAATATGTGAGAATATACAACACATCAAGCACTGCCCAGGCTCTGGAGATCCAGAAAGTGAAAAAAAGTGAACCTTAAATTAAATTTTCAGACTTATTTAATTCTAATATTACTTCCTTGTAAAACTGTATTCAGTGTGCTAAAATTTCAGACTTTTTTTCAGACTAATCTTTTTAAAAATGTTTAACTTGTACATAAAATTCTATTAATGGTGCAACTTGTACATATCCATAAGGTTATACAATATATATTGCAATGTATACAATGCAATACATAAATATATATAGTGCGATGTTTAAATCATATTAAACATGTCTATCTCAAACTTTTATCATTTCCTTATGGTGAAAATTTTCAAAATAATTTTCTGTAAGGTTTTGAAAAACTCAAGGCACTAATGTTCTTTTTCACCACTTCACTGTACAATCGCACACTAGAACTTCTTGCTCCTGTCCAACTGTCACTCACTACCCATTGATTACCTTTCCTGTCCCACCTTTCCTCCCATTCTTGTCGGCCTCTGGTAACCACCATTCTACTCTCCTCTTTTACACCATTCTCTTTTGCATCATAATTCCACCTATTAGATCATGTGTTCTTATTTTTTCTCTACTTTGTTATTGCACTCAACATAATGATCTCCAATTCCATCAATGTTCTTTTATATTCATTTTTATGGCTGAATAGTATTCTACTGTGTTCATTTCTTCATCCACCCATCCATCAATGGACCTTTAGGTTGTTTCCATTTCTTATCTATTGTGATGCTGCAATGAACAAGGGATGCAGATGTCCCTCCAGTATACTGATTTCATTTTCTTCAAATGTGTACCCAGTAATGGAAATCATTTTTTTTTAAAGCTTTTTTTTTAAGTTGCCAATGGACTTTATTTTATTTACTTATATTTGGTGCTGAGAATCAAACCCAGTGCGTCACACATGCTAGGTAAGTGCTCTGCCACTGAGCCACCACCCCAGCCCAGTAATGGAAATCTTATGATACTTCTAATTTTAATTTTTTGAAGAATCTCCATACTGTTTTCTATAAAGCCTACACTATTTTGCATTCCCACCAATAGTGTGCAATGGTCCCTTTTCTCCACATCTTTGCTATCACTTGTTATCTTTAGTAATTTGGTTAATAACCATTCTTCCAGGGGTAAGGTAGTATCTCGTTGTGGTTTTGATTTGTATTCCCCTGGTAAATAATGATGTTAAGCACTTTTTTATATACCTGTTGGCCAGGTATTTCTTTTGAGAAATATTTATTTATGTTCAGTGTTCATTTTTAATTGGGTTATTATTTTTTGATATTGAATTGTTTGAAATTGCTTGTTTATTCTGAATATTTACTCCTTATCAAATGTATGGCTTGCACATGTTGTGCACTCTGCTGATTATTTTTCTGCGCAAAAGCTTTTTAGTTTGATGTAATTTCATTTGTCTGTTTTTTGCTTTTATTATGTCTTTTTTTCCTTCCTGCAGTGCTGAGAATTGAACCCAGGCTTTGGACATATTAGTCAAGCAATCTAAAACTGAGCTAAATCACTAGTTTTACCTAAAAGAATGAAAAATCATTCATCTGCCAATTATAACTTTAGGACGAGTTGGTTTTGTTTTTTTTTGTTTTTTGTTTTTTTTGTATTGCTCAGGATCAAGGACAGGACCTTGTGCATGCCAGGCAGGTGTTATACCACTGAGCTCCATCCCCAGATATTTTTTACTTTTGTTTCTTGTGCTTATGGTGTCTTGCCTCAAAATCCTTGACCACCTAGTGAAGCATTTCCCTTATGGGTTCCTTCTAGGTGTTTCATTACTTCAGGTTTTACATTTAAGTCTTTAATCCATTTTTAGTTGATTTTGTAAGGGGTTTAATTTTATTTTTCTGCATGTGGATATCCAATTTTCTCAGCACCATTTATTGAAAAGAAAGTCCTTTCAAATGCATGCTCTTAGTATTTTTATTGAAAGTCAGTTAGCTGTAGGTTTACTTTTAAACTATCTATTATGTTCCATTGATCTTTGTGTCTGTTTTTATGAAACTAACATGCTGTTTTGATGACTACAGTTTTGCAGTATATTTTCAAGCCAGGTAGTATAATGCCTCCTGCTTTGTTCTTTCTGTTCAAGATGGATTTGGCTATTTCTGCAACTTTTCAAATAATAAATTAGGGGTTTGTTATATATACAACACAAAATTTGGCACTTAAAACTTCACTGAACCCTGAAGAAAGCTGAGCCTGTATTGGAATATATATTTAAACTTAGCCCTCAATATTTATTTTGGTTTTACTTAAGATAGAGATCACACATCAGATTCCTTAACTTTTATGTGATTCTGAAAGTGACATAAACATTGTTTATTTGTGTCTCATTTTCTGGAAAGCCATATGGCAATTTACAATGTTAGGATCTTCCCGACTCTCAATAAATTCTTAATCATTTTATATATTGTTGAAAAGGCACAAAAGTTTGAGGGATGAGCTTTTGCTACCTAAAGGATCATCTCTCTCAGATATTTTGTGGTAATCAACATCTGCTGAAACTATTCTCTCAGTGGTGTTTAGATTTGAACTACTGGGGATTAGAACAGATGCTTCCCCTGGGAGTCCTCTTGGATTGCCCTTCACCTTGTTGTCTACTACAGTGAGTGAAATTTAGTCCCTAATAATAGATGGATGGTACATCCTTTAGCAAAATGATTTATCTCTGCATTTCCACTTTTAACCTGAGAGGCCAATATTTGCCTCCAGGTTAAATACTCAATTATTTAGGGTTTACTCAAATCAACTCTCCAGAGTCCTTTGTCACTTTCAGTATGACCTGACAGAGCTCACAAGCCAGCATTGCGAACCGTGAATCAGCAAAACATTTCCTAAGTCAGTGAGGAAAGATTGGTATATATAATTAGAAAAAAGTTGGAGCAGATAAGAGATATTATGTCTCAACATCCAGACATTTCATCAATTATACTCCTTTGCTTTAGAAATCAAGACTTGAAGAACTCCTAACCCATAGCAAATGAGCTGACTTCAGCTAAGCTTCTGGAACATTCTGGCTTTTGGCCAGATGTCTCATTTAAACTGTCTAAATTCATTAAGCTTAGAAAACTAAATTGCCGGATCTTTCAAGAACAGATTCACTGGATGATTCCTACACTAACTTCTGTTTCTTAGCATACTGAACATAGTGTAGAACTCCTAACTATTCCTGAATTAGAATTTAGCAACTATGTAGTTCTTCTGCCCAAGGAATCTCTAGAATTTTTGCTTACAGCTTTTATTCATTTCCTTTAATTCTTCTGTAAGAAATCTGTAAGAGTTAATTCAGATACAATACACAAGTAAATATGCAGTTAGTCCAAAGTTAGTCCATCTCTAGGAGGCCCAAATAATTAAAACTGAAAATGTCAGCTTTCTTGATATCCATGTAATTTTAATGTAAAAATCTGGAAGGTGAAAGAGCTAAGATTTATAAGACATTCAAGCTGTTTAGCTGTTAGAGATGGATAAAAATTAGCATATAGTATAATTTCATATTCCTAATTGGCCTTAGTTTATGAATGAAAAAATAGTTGCATAGAAAGTTTAAGCAACTTGGCTCAAAGTAGAATGAAGTTAGATTGCCAAAGCTGGTGCCAGAAACCAAGACTTCTGATTCCTACTAAACTAAAGAATTCAAATGAAACAAGTAACTAAACCGCCCCCTCTGTCTCTATCCCAAATTACTTAGTTATACACGCATGAATGTTGGGTGGAACTGGCTCTAGGTTTGGCCTTTAACTTTTTTTGTTATTTTCAGATATACATGACAGTAGGGTATATTTTGACATATAACTTTTGATTTTTGATTACGTTATGTTTGAGTTGGAGATCCCTCTGCAATTGAGGTTTTAGATACACTCCATATGCTATGATTCTGGGATGACTCCAAACCATTGGAAACCTTTCTCAAATACATAAATATCTGGGGAGTTTGCATGTGGACATAGAGAGCTTTCAAGTAAATGCTGCATTTTAAAAATATGCTTAAATATGGTAAACATGCACCTTAAAATCATTTTATAATAATTAGTTGTACATTTACAGTATACTAAGTTCTTGGTAGTATTTTATCTACAAAAGCTTAAATTATCAACTAATTCCAAAGTTTAAATTCATCAGTAAATTTACATCAAATGACTTTACTGCGGTAGAAAAGACATATGCCAAATAATAACGACATATTATCTAATTAAATCCAAATTTTTGCATGCCTCATTGAAAGAGCTGTTTGCAGTAACTGAAAAACCTTTAGTTTTTTTTTTAATGTTCCATATATATGCCAGAAAAGGAATTTCCAAACTTAAAGACAAAAACAGAAACAACTAAGTAATATCAGCTTGACTTTGTTGAGGTAGATGGTGAGAAAGGAAGAAGAATTTGGGAGTTCAGAATCAGAAGCAGAATAGTGCATATGTTCTGTCATGAATTATTTGCAGAAAATTTCATAGTCAGACTTCTGAATATTGAACTTATTCTAGTCTGTCTCAGACCTAAAAATGCTCAGCCTAAATTCAGAGAGCTTTATCATAAAGTGTGCCTAAATTAAAATTTAAGGTACACAGCTTCTTTCATCCATATTTCACAACCAAACAAGATCCTCGAGTAGAAAATTATCCCCATTTCACAAAAAAAGGGGAAAGAACAAATAAAAATGTGTAAAATATGGGGGGGGGTAGGAGAGGAGGAATGGAAGGAAGAAAAAGAGAAAAGAGAAAAGAAAAAATAGTAAAAAAGGGAAAAATACAGAAGGGATACTGTTATGTTATCAAAATCCAGATGTTAGAAGACTAGCCATGGCAAATCCATTCTTGCTTTGCTCTTACTGAAGTTAAAGCACAGAAAAGGATTAAAATATCCCTAGAAATAGTGATAATGATGAAAAATGTCTTTGTACTTAGTTTATATAAAATCACTGATGAACTTCATTTGGTTTATTTCCTTTTGCTGATCAAGATTTGCCCCATACCATCTAAAGTACTACCTCTCAAATGAGGATGCTTTTGTTCCCCAGGGGATGTTTGATATTTTCTGTAGGAATTTTTGGTTGTCACAACTGGAGATTAGAAATATAATCTAGATGAGAAAGTCCAGAGTTGCTACTAAACATTTGGCAATACACAAGAAAGCCCCCAGTTTAGGAATAATCTGGTCTGAAAAATTGACAGTTTCTCTAGAGAAGACTTGTTTTCAAGGTACTCAACATGTGCAAAGAACAGGAGTGGGAAGACCGTTATGACCCCAATATACACTAGGTTTGTTATGTCACTATATACATTTAAAAAGAAAATGTAAAATATATATGGACAATGGAATAGTATTCTGCTATAAAAGAATGAAATCTTGTCACTAATGAGAGCATGGAAGAACCTAGAGAACATTATATGAGGTGAAATAAATCAAGCATAGAAACAAAAACAGCACATGATCCCACTCAAATGTGGAATCTAAAAAAGTTATCTCATGAAAGTTGAGAGTAGAGTGGTGGTTACCAGAGACTGGGGTGTGTGGGATGGGAAGGGACTGGGAAAGCCTGATAACTGGGTATAAAATTACAGTTACCTAGGGGCAAAAAGTTCTGGCACCCTCTTTTACAGTAGAGTGATTATAGATAATAAAGTTTAACACACTTTTGAAAAGCTAGAAGAAAGGATTTTGAAAGTTTTGACCATAAAGAAATAAATATTTGAGGATATAAAATATTTAATCTGATTTAAACATTCCACAATGCACACATATATTAAAGTATCATGTCATTCCATTAATATGTACTATCGTAATGATTTCATGTGCAAGTTAAAAATATATAATTAATTTTTTTTTATCTCATAGAAGTAGAGGAGAATGTTGGCTACCAGATTCTGGGTGGGGTTATCGGGAGATATTGATAAAATTATGCATAATTACAGTTAGGAATAAATTTCAAGAGATCTATTTGTACAGCAAAGTAACTATACTAAATGATTATATATTTTATGTTTAAAAAAGTTCAAAAATATTTCACCACAAAATGAGAACTACATGAGGAAATACATTTATCAATTAACTGGATTTAACCACTCCACAATGTATATATACTACAAACAATACTGTTGTATACAATAAAAACAATATTATCTGTCAGTTTAAAAATAATTTAAATGCCAGAATATAAAATATACATGATATAAGCTCAGAAAACCATTTTTTATATATCCACATAACATCATTATACTGGGATTCTACTGATAAGACATATAATTTAAAATATTATTAACATAACATTAAATTAACTAATGAATATCATGCTTGATAATGACGACAAAAAAAACCTAGAAAGCTGGGCACGGTTGGTGCAAGCCTGTAATCCCAGCACTTAGGGAAGCTGAGACAGGAGAATTGCGAATTCAAAGGCAGCCTCAGCAATGGGGAGGCACTAAGCAACTCAGTGAGACCCTGTCTCTATGTAAAACACAAAATAGGGCTGGGGATATGGCTCTGTGGTCGAGTGCCCTTGAGTTAAATCTCCAGTACCAAAAAAAAAACAAAAAACAAAGAAAAACCAAAACCTAATAATCTTTGAACTTAACCTTTCCTTTGTTATTTTATTTTAAAATTTTACTTAGACTCATTCTAAAAAGTATAGAATAGTATCCATGTGCATAGACTAAAAATGCTTTAAAAATTATTTTGGTGATTTTAGGTTTGTAAAGTTATGACTATAATATTAATATTGAAGCCATTGATGTAGAATGTATATTTTTATGAAGTGAACTGCAAATCTTAAAAGTATATGCAGAGTATAAAATGCTAAATTTGTATATCTTGTGGCAAAGACTCAAAATTTTAGAGATTTGCTCAAAACATGGTGCTCAGTAAATCTTATATTTACTACTCTTGTGGAGCCATTAAAATGTTTTAATACAAGAACATTAAAAAATAAATTGTGCTGTGCTTTTACTTGCTACTTATATGGGCTTCTTCTTATTTAATATTTACACCTGTTTTGAGAAAATAGATTCAACTTGTTGCCTGAAAATGTACTGCACATTTTAAAATGTTGAGAATTGTCAGATATCCTCAGTAGAATCTACTGAGTCTATAAAACAATAAGTCATTTTCCCACTTGACGGAATTACATATTTCTTCACAATGAACAGGGTGCAAAAAGAACAGGTAGAAAGTCAGATTCTATTTTAAACTATGGGAATGCAAAGATGAAGGTGAAAGGCAAAATCTTTAAGCAATGGGAGTATCACATAAAATAGAGTGATGGATTTTGTCTGGGAGATTCCCAAATCTTGCATCAGAGTTCATCCTTGATCAGGATATTCAAGTAAGAAGATTGCTAGTAACAGGGAGGCAGGCAGGAGAAATGTCTCCCAGGAAAAAAGAACAATATGTTCTCAAGAAGCCAGCATGTACTTAGGAGAAAGGGGATACAATTAAGATCAATGAGCATTTATTGAATGCCTACTCTGCACATTTGCCAACATAACTAATTTAAATAGAAATCTCTTTTTTTTCTGGAATGAGCACAGGCTCATGTGAGTTATGCTCATTATTTCAGCCTTATACTATATGCTCATTATTTCAGCCTTATACTCAAGCTTTTCATAGACTTGAGATTTCAAATTAGAGTTTAGGAACTCTAATTTTACTTGCGACAATGGATATTACAAGATCTACTTCTACTAAAACATGTTACTAATGTTGACCATAAAGGGTTTGAAACTACATTGCTGAAATTGAAGACTTTGTGATTCCATAAACACCTCCCATTAAACTTCATATTGGTTTTGCTCATTTGAAATCTCTTTTATAGTTTGTTTTTCAAGTTTTAAATTAAATGTGTACAATGTTGGTTTATTTTGCTTTCATTTAAAGCTGTAGTAACCTGATGTTTGCCCATCATGGAAAATAAGAGAGTCATTTTTTAAAAAATTCTTTTGTATAATTTCTTTTTTAGCAACAAAAACAGCATTACTAACTTTGAATATTGTTTTGTAGTTGACAATGACCTTTTCCTTAGATCCTTATTTAATAAATTTGTTAGACACTAATAAAGTTGTGTCAAACAATTGAAGGGGTTGGAAAAGAGAAAAGAAGAGAACATTTATTGAGTACTCTATTAAGGATAATAGACTTTATCCATTGCTTGACATATATTGTAAATCCATTAACAATGACAAAAATGCCTAAGTAATAATTAATGATTCTGTCATTTTTATTCTCCTTCTGATTTCCTCAGGGATAGATAGTATCATTTACAGAATGCCTAGCTAAGGATCTTAAATCTATGACTATCTTTGCATTCTCAGAGCTAAGAAAATCCTGTATTAAAAAGTTAGAAGTTGTTATACTAACAAGTGTGTGTGCGTGTGTGTGCGCGCACATGCAAGTGTGTGCAAACGACAGACTGCAACAGTTACAAAATGTGTCAGGAAGAGAAAAGCAAAAATTTAATGTTTTCATTAAAATAATTTACCATACATTTTCCCAAACATATTTCCCATTTGCATTTTAAACAACCTTTAAATATGATTTACACAGGTGAAAGCAAATAGCAACTGATTGGAAATCTTTCTGGAAATAATTTGTCTGAATCTGTAACCACATCTCTAACTACATTAGAGAACACACTGTACCAAATCCCAGGCAAGTAAAGAAACTCAGAAGAGCAAAGATCCCCAGGAAGATCTGGGCATGGTACCTCAGCAAAAACTCTTCTAGTAGCCTTACATTTGTCTTTAGAACAACCTGGATTCTGTCCAAGCTTAAATATAGATGTTGCTATCTTCTTCCTAAAAAATACCACTTTTTGGTATTTGGCATTTCAAGAAATTTTGTTAAATCATGCTCAATTCTCTCTGGAAAATAATGATATAAAACTAAACATGAAACAACTTTAGTATGTTCCATTTTAATCCTGGTTGAAAAAATTCCAAATAAATAGGCTTCTCTGGCATGGCTGACATAAGCTTAATGTTATTTTTAATTTGTATATTTTAATTTATATATTTTAATTGCAACAGGAACCTTGGTGACAAATATCTGTCCACTATTTCTAAACAGATAAGCATTTTCATCATGGAAAGAAATTTTCCATTTCTTTTTTTTTTAACCTGTCATTCATATAATTTCCCTAGTTTGGTTCTAGTAAAAAGGAAAGAAGGGCCACTAAGAACATGTCAAATTATCTCTAGCTGAGATTTTAAAATAGCACATTCCTTTATACCACGAATATAGCTTTGTTTGACTTCTCAGTTCTTTAAGGAAGAGAAAGTATTTTCAATGCTTCCATTTGGCTTTCTGATTAGATTTTGTTA
Organism: Geosciurus inauris; assembly: GCA_004024805.1. Classification (NCBI taxonomy): domain Eukaryota; kingdom Metazoa; phylum Chordata; class Mammalia; order Rodentia; family Sciuridae; genus Geosciurus; species Geosciurus inauris. The sequence continues at coordinate 77,432 of PVHX01004351.1, read as the reverse complement.
AGTGCCAAATCTGTAAGTGCCACATTTTGTCAAAATCAAGAGGAAATACTTGAAATCTTGAGTCCCCCAAACCTGAATTTCATTTAAGTATCCACAACAACTGCCACTATCTCATAGCTCCTCAGTGTGAAGTCCATGGGCCACAAGAGCCAGCATCACCTAGAGCTAGTTAGAAAAGCAGACACTGGTTATACTGGAACTCCTTAACCAGAATTTCCATTTTAAGGAAAGTGAGTCCTTGATACACTGTAAAGTTTGAAAAGAAATGTGCTCTCTTTTTGTGTTTATTCACAGAAAGTAATTATCATGTCTCTTTGCCTGGCATTTTTCAAACAAAAGGGCCAGCATATTATTTATATTGTCTCATTTTAAGTGCCTAGCATAGTATTTCCCACATGGCTAACAATGGTAGATCCTTATTAAATGTATATAGTAAATTGAGAGCAAATTCCTGGAATTTATACCTTTGTAGATCCTATAACACTTACAGGCAATATTATTTTCCTCTAGACAATAAGCCCTGAGAATGTAATCATTATATCTAATAATAAAATATTAATTTTAAATTGATTGTATAATAATTGTACATATTTGTATTCAATATGTAATGAGCAAATACATGTAACTGGCATATCCATCTCCTCAAACATTTATCATTTCTTTGTGTTGGTAACACTTAAAAGGACAATTTATAAACTGAAGACAGGTACATTGTAGCAGTAATTTTGAGTTTATTTAATGAATACCTGTATTTATTTATGTGCCAAGACATGGTTTAAGTTATTTATAAGTATTAATTCATTCTTTTTTTGAAATCTTAATCTAAGATCACTTGATTAAGCATAAATCTATTTTAAATCAACAAAGGTGGTATTGCTTTCAGTTCTGAGATGAAAAACCTTAGTGTATTACATTTACTTCAGGTTATTTGGTTGCAGATGATTAATTAATGTACTATAGTTACTATAAAATGTCAATAGTTAAGTGATTTTCTATTTTTTTATGGTTTCAAAAATTTCCTAAATTGTTTGGAAGTGGTTTTGCTGTAAGTGGTATGCTCCTTTGAATATTAAAATAGGATATCAAAATATTTTATAGAAGCCCCTATTCCATTTCAGAACAGAAATATCACAACAAATTATATTGGATATGATTGTTTTGTATCTATGTTCCATGTATTAGTCATTTACATGCATGTGATTTTATACTCAAAGGGAGGGAAGATTCCAATCCGGTGGACATCACCAGAAGCAATAGCCTACCGCAAATTCACATCAGCCAGCGACGTATGGAGTTATGGGATAGTTCTCTGGGAGGTGATGTCTTATGGAGAAAGACCATACTGGGAAATGTCCAATCAGGATGTAAGTGTGTATTTGTAGTTTATGAGTTATGAGTTCAGATTAAAAGATCAAGCTGTGCAAGGAAGTGGAGCATAATGAGACCAGGTGGCTCCTAGTTTGTGACATTGAAATTGAACATTTAGAAGAAATGAAACTGTTTCCAAGTCGTGCATAGATATTAATTGAATTGCTTTTACAGCTTTATATGTTTTCTAAATGGGAATTTAGGAATGAGACAAAATGAAACATTTTTAACAAGAATATAATAAAATAAGTAACAATAAGAAAACCTATATATGTAACAAGGAGTATTTGAAATATTTTTGCTACATTTTAACATTAGTAAAATACATAGCTGTCATGCTTTCTGGATTGAATTAATGCATCTATTCCAATATTTTGTTTACTTCAATTTTTTTATTTTGCAAAGTCAAACCAAAACAACCAGTTTCTACCATGTTATATTAAATGTGCACAAGTTTAGTTATAGTAATTGAAGTCTCTGAATAAAGAAATAATATTTAATTTTCTACTATTACTTTGATGATTTTTCAAAAGGAATTTTGTTTTCATAGGTTATGTTTTGCTAATGCTTAGTAAGAGGATATTATTGATATATGAGGTCAACATCTTCCCAGCCAGAAACTTTGAGCATGATCCCAAAGATATAGTAGAAGGCAAACTGAGATGATTTTAGTGATTTCCTGCTTACCACTTATGGAATTGTTTCTAATGTATTTTGATAAATAAATCTTCCTATACTTCATACATTCTTTTTTTCTATACTGTTTTTATATAGTACTGGAATAAATGACTCAATTTCCCAAATCTCTTTTTTCTAATTTCTCTCTCAGTGGATCCCAAAGTGTGGTCTCCGTAGCATCAACTTTTTAAAAAAATACCTTTATTTTATTTATTTTTATGTGGCACTGAGAATTGAATCCAGTGCCTCACATGTGCCAGACAAGGCACACTGAGCCACAACCCCAGCCATGCAGCAGCAACTGTAACATGGCATGAGGATTTAAATTTGTATTTGTGTTTATACAAAATACTGGGACTTACTCCAGGTGGATGGAATCAGAAACTCAAGAATTAAGGAAAGCACAATAAAGTTTAAAAACCACTACTCTGCATATTATAAAAATACAAACAATATAATAAATACTTAATTGTGTGGCAAAGAAGATTTCAACAAAGGAAGTTACTATAATTTGGTAGGGACCATTTGAACTATGATATAGCTAAAATCTGTATATTAATTTTCTTTGCATGTGTTCATATAATATTCCATAGTGATCTGTAAAATCAAGTCATTATTTCTTTGTACCAACAAATTTCCCTTATCACTTGACATTTGTTAATTTAATCTAAAAAGAATCTTTGAAAGTACTTTTCCTAAACTTGCTTTCTCTCACTTGATCTTCCTTTAAGCAATATTTTCAGGCATGAATAGTTAGTTATTTGCTTGATCAGCTATTATTTAAAATGAGAACTTTTGAATTGGACTTTGAAATATTCTTTTCAGTATAAATGGACAAATAGAGTAAGTCCAACCTCTTATGGCCCTGGAAACTTTCTTCTTACTCAGGTAATTAAAGCTGTGGATGAGGGCTATCGCCTGCCACCTCCCATGGACTGCCCAGCTGCGTTGTATCAGTTGATGCTGGACTGCTGGCAGAAAGACAGAAACAACAGACCCAAGTTTGAGCAGATTGTCAGCATCCTGGACAAACTCATCCGGAATCCCGGCAGTCTGAAGATCATCACCAGTGCAGCAGCAAGGTGACACATTACATTTTGCATTCTGCACTCTGAAGTGCATGTTTGCTGTCTCCAAAGGGATAACCTCCCATCCCCACCCAACTGCATTCTTTGAAACTTGCATTTCTCAAGATGGGATAGATATGTTTTCTTTCCTTGTTCTTTAGGAAGAATTCTCATGCTACTTAATAATGATGAAATTCTGAGATGTCTTTAACTTTCACATTGACTAGAAGTGTTTCTACATTCATGCTTGTTTTAGATTTTGGAAAATGGAAAAATCTGACACAAACTTCTTTTCACTAACTCTCCATTTTTGGCAGAAAAAGAACGGAAGAAAAACAAAAGGAAGGAAAGAGGAAGGAAAGAAAGAAGGAAGGGGGGGAGGAGAAAGAGAAGAAAAGAGGGAGGAAGGAAGGGAGGGAGGAGGGGCCAGAAGGAAGGAAGGAAGAGGAGAACAAGTAAAGGAGAAGGGAGGAAGGAAAAGTCAACTTAATTTTTTATTTAAAATAAAGCTTCAAAAAAGATTATTAGCAATGTATTTAAAACATTACACCAGTCTTCAGAAAGCAATTTCCCCTGCTTTGAACAAATATTTCTTTAATATAAATTGAGTACAAATTATGGTGCTAGATACTGTTAAGGATAAAAGTAAGAGTAACAGCAGCACAATGTAAATTCATCCTAAGTATGATGCAATCCTGAATTTGTCATGTCCATTAACTTATGTGGGTACTTCTTCCAGTTCTGAGTTGCCTGAGTTTCCTTAGTGGTTTTGTGTAATGGTGAACTACAGTGTACCTACAAAGGGCAATGAAAGAAATGGTGAAGAGGAGAGGCATTTTGTGAGGTTTCATATCAGATGAAATTATTAACAAGAGAAAAACTATCTGTATTGTTTACTAATGTAGATCTGACTGTGTACATAAGAGAGAAACAGTTATGATGATGTGTCCTTTTGTGGAACTTCTAATATTTTGTTCTGATTTATTATATGAACTAGTACATATTTTACACTTTTGAAATCATTCCTTGTCAATTAGTGAGCTACGCATGTCAGACCTATTTGAGACTTCTAGCTGTGATTATACACTAAATGATTTGAAGACTACCGAGTCCAAATATCTTGATATAATCAATGGAGTTTTCTCAGTACATTGACTTTCACACTATTGTACATGTCTATAGATCTTTGCATAACTAGTTACCTCTCTACTAGTCTCAAAGGTGCTACTTCTAGTTTCTATTAATGCTGTACTACTCTGTTGTTTCTATTGCTACAAAGTTTGGTACCTAAAGCTGTCATTGAAATTATGGGAAATTCCTTGCTTTTCACTTCACTGAGTGTTTAAAGATTAAAAAGGGTGTGTGTGTGTGTGTGTGTGTGTGTGTGTGTGTGTGAATATGTAGAGACATAAAAGTTCAATTAATTATGCTTTGTGCAATGTTTTAAAATTAATATTATAAAATGCAATATTTTAAGAAATCAAAATTAGTACCCCCAAATCTGTAATGAACAAAACATCAACATATTAAATAGAAAAGAACTAAAAGAAGCCAAGTAATATTGGAACATGAAGCAAAAGGAAAAATGAGCTCCCACATCTAATGCTTGTGTATGTTATTTTCTCTCTCTATTAATATCATTGACAAAGAATAATTGTATATAGTCAAGGTGTTTAATGTGTTCAATAATTTTTTTTGTACCAGAGTTTGAACCCAATGGTGCTTAATCATGGAGCCATATCCCCAGTCCTTTATTTTATATATATATAGTTTATTTTGAGACAGAGTCTTATTAATTTGTTTAGAGTCTCACTAAATTGCTGAGGCTGGCTTTAAATTTATGATACTTCTGCCTCTGCCTTAGGAGCTGCCAGGATTACAGGTGTGCACTACTGTGCTAAACTCAATAGAATTTTGATATACATATAAAATGATTACTACAATGAAACTATCATATCCTTAACTTCACAGTTATTTTTTTATTTGTTTGAACAAATTTTTTTTGTGGTTCCTAGAAATAAACCTAGAACTATGCATTCTACTATTGAGCTAAATCGGGAGCTCCTCCTCCTCCTCCTCCTCCTTCTTCACTTTATTTCAAAACACGTTCTCACAAAGTTGCCCAGGCTAGCCTTCTGCCTCAGCCTCCTGAGCAACTAGAACTACAGGCATGTGCAACCATGCCCAGTGGCATTTTCTTCCTTTTAAAGTCTGAATTTGAGATACAGATCACATTTTTACTTTTTTAATCCATTTACCTTTGTCAATATTTAGGATATTTCATCTCTTGACTTTTAAAAATGGTTCAAAGAATATGAAAGTGCAAATATATCTTCAATGTAAATTTTATTTCCTTTGGATACATAGCCAAAACTGGAATTGCTGGACCATTGTAGTTTTGACTTGCTTTTCCCTGATGATTAGTCAAGCTGAGTATCTTTTCATCTGTCTTGTGACCATTTGTGAGTCTTCCTTGGGAAAATATCTATTCAAGTCTCTTGTCCTTTTTTTTTGGTACCAGGTATTGAACCCAGGAGCAGTTTACCCTGAGCTACATCCTCAGCCCATTTTATATTTTATGTTTAGACAGGGTCTTGCTATGTTGCTTGAGGCTTCTCTTAGTTGCTGAGACTGGCTTTGAACTTGTGATACCCCTGCCTCAGCCTTCTAAGCCTCTGGGATTACAGGTGTGTTCCACAGTGCCCAGGTCTTTTGTCTATTTTTTAAAATATTTTTTTAGTTATACATGGACAAAATGTCTTTATTTTGTTTATTTATTTGTATGTGGTGCTGAGGATCAAACCCAGTGCTTCATAAATGTGAGGCGAGTGCTCTGCCACTGAGCCATAGCCTCAGCCCCTCTTCTGTCTATTTTTTAAATCAGGTTATTTGTGGGGTTTTCTTTGTTTATTTCATTTCTGTTATTTCATTTATGAGTTTTTAATAAATTATGGATACTAACCCATTATTGGATATATGGTTTGTAAATATTTCTTCTCCATTCTGTGGATTGCCTTTTCATTCTGTTGTTTATTTTCTTTGCCATGAAAAAAAATTTTAATTTGATGTACTTCTTCATATTTTATGTTTGCTTTTGTTGCCTGTGCTTTTGGGGTCATGTCAAAAAAAATTATTGCCAAGATCAATGTCATGGAGCTTTCCCCTATGTTTTCTTCTAAGAGTTTATGGTTCAGGTCTTAAGGTCAAGTCTTCAATCCATTTTGAATTGAGCATAGTGAGCATACACTATCCAGTTTTCCCATTATATTTGAATAAAATGAATAAAGGGAATCTGAACAAACTGCTAATTTCAGTATGTGAGAATATTAGTTTGTTGGAAATTACATTTAGTGGTTACTAAGATTGAAGTTAGTGATAAATTTTTAAATAAAATTTCCTGTAACTTATTCCATAAGGATGAATCTCTGTTCTAAACTTCACAGGGAGAGACAGTACAGACTCTTTGGGAATCCACCTGACAGTTTAACAGCTAACAGGATAGCAAACCTGTCCTTGCTGGGGCCATATGGTCCTCATTTTACACCTTGAAGCCAATTCTTTTGATCTTTCCTCACTAGTAATCATAGCAAGGAAAACATTTTTTCGACTCTCTCATATCATAAAAAAGACATTTTAACAATGCCCATAGGATCCTATAATCAACATAAAACTGATTTATGTAATATGATCTAGGGATATTCAACATCAATTTTAGGGATATAGTCTTAATATTAGATCATAGTATATTACAATATTTCCCAGCATCCAAGTTTTCATATACTGTATTAACTGACTCTCTCACCTCTCTATGCATGCACATACACACGCACATACACACGCACACACACACACAATGATGGAAGATTATATTTTATACAAATTTTAACTAATATGTATTCTTTAATATCTGAAAAAATATGTATGTTTTGTCACAAGACATTTAATTTTGGGAAATATAAAAACAATTTTGTACAAAGTGTCATTTATATTAATTCACTAAACATAAAAGTTTGGTGAATTGTATGCTTCTTTTTTGCCATTAAAATACAAAACTTGGTAGATTGCATCAATTTGGTTATTATGAACAATGTCACATTGCCAGGCAAGAATTTCAAGATTTTTTTTTCCTTCAGAAATTTTGCTTTCTCACTTTTAATAATAATTATTCATTAATTTTCATAGCTGATTAAATTCATCGCTCCCTTATTCATCCACTTAATTTTGCAGGGAGTCCTCATAATATATTTGACAGAAAATAGAAAGCAATCAGATGGGAACTTCTAAAAGCATAACAAAAACATATCAGGACCTGTACTTACCCATTTTGTCCTCTCAGTTAATTGTAAGATGAAGTATCCCTCTAATTGTCAGTGACAAATCCATCTATTTTCCTTTTTCTTCCTGTCTGTCCCTCTCTCTCTACTGCATATGTCCAGGTTATTTTCTTTCTACATAATCTTCACCATAGAAACATATTATTATTACAATTTCTCACATTTTCTTGGTGATAAGAATCATTTAGGGAAATTAGTTAGCTGTACACTTATCCCAAAGTACTTACTTGGAGTCTTTAGGAGAAGAAAATAGAACTTGGATGTTTAATAAAAACTCCAAGTGATTCTCATAAGGGGAATTGAGGATGTCCTGCTGATTAGTGTCATCTCTGCTGGCCATGTATCTCTGCCCACTGTACCCACATTTCTAACATTCTCCACAGTTAAACTTCTTTCAAATAATCATCCTTCAGACATCTCTAAGTTCCTATTATTTATCATTCCTTTTTCTCCTGCTAGCCTGATCTTTGATTGCCTTTGTCATTAGTTGAATACACCATAAACTACTCATTTACCCAAGCAGCAATTGGAGCATCTCTTGGCACCCCTTTCTTGCCTCACACACTTTTATTTGGGTTATTATTGAGTCAATGTGGTCCATCTCTCTCCTTCTTAAGTAGAAAATCTTTTCTATACCTATTTGCTCTTCTGACTTAGACCATGCAGGACCTCCCTGACTTGCCCCCTGCTTCCATTCTTGCTCTGCTCCAAACATCTTTTCACATAACTTTCAGAATTTTCTTAGCAAAATTTACTATGATAATTTAAGTCACCTATTTAAATCAATTCTGAATTCCCATTACAGTTAGAAAAAAATTCTAGACTCCTTTTGATGGTTTAAAAGGTCCTGCTTCTTCAAAAGCATTTTTTAATTTAAATATTCACTTACTCACGTGTTTGAAGAAATACTTACAGTATGCCAACCTGCTATGTGCTTAGACTCTGTGTAGACTTTGGAGAACAAGGAAGGAAACAAATATGGTCCCTGCTGTCCCAGAATTTACACTATAGAAGATGCACAATAAACAATAGACAATTTCAGATTACAGGAATAAATAAATAGATGACTGTTATAGACAATAGAGGGGTCATTTGGGAGTGAACCCTCTGAAAGAGTAATATTTGAACTTAAATATGAAGGGTGGTAATGAGCTAAGTGTTTAGAGACACCCTCATTCCACCCACCTCCAAAACAGTACTCTTAGAATAAGATAAATTAGCTACAAATGTCTTGGGGTGAGAAAGAGCTGGGAGGCTCTAGGGGGTGGCAGAGAATAATAAGACTGCAGAACAGAAGGGAAAGAAAGAGTCCGTCATAAACCTGAACAGGCAAACAGAAGCCAGAGCACTTGCGGCTACTAGGCCATCAGGAAGACTAGGGAATTTTCTTTCTTCAAGTACATGAGGAATCAATTAAGGCATTTGAAGAAGAGAAGTTAGATGATTCTTTGATTTACATAATTGCCTTGTGGGGGAAGGGGCAAGGTGTGCGAGGAGGAAGCTCACTCCACTTGTATGTAGAGTGCTCTAGCCTCAGTGATCATGTCCAGTTTCCTCAGAAACCCAAGCATTCTGGAAAATAGCAGCACACATTCCCCTCATCTCAGATTCTTCTGGGTGTCTGTCTTCCTCAAGGAAGCAGCTTTTACATTGCATGTTTATTGAGTTATTCTCTAGCAACACAATTTAAAGTTCAATGCCATTATTGCAGAGTACTGTAAACTTGTTCTTTATCATTAACTGAATTCTGACATCTCTTTCTCTCCTTCTGCCTCTCTCTTTCTCTGTCTTCTTTTAAACTGTACAATTCTCCCAAGAAATTCTAAGTCCTATGAGGTGGGAAGCCATGCTTCTCTTGTATTACCAGTGCTGGGTTGATAGGGGGAAAGATGAAAGCCATGCTCTCACAACTTAGAACATTATTTCTGCAGAGATAAAAACAGTGGCCACAGACACATGTATAGCAGTTCCAAATCTCAGCCTAATAATGGTGGTTTTCATCACAAATATAACCGATTTTACTTTTATAATATTTAATTTCTTATAAAGTGCTCATATCCCATGATTTATCAGGAGACTTTAATCTAGAAATAATGGAGCATGGTTCCTTCGATAGGTTGACACTGAGATATCCCTCATCTCAACTTTCAAGACTATAATTTTCAGCTCTTTCTTGCCACTTCTGCATTGCCCTAGAGTCCAAGTATCTTAGTGAAGCCTCTAAATGCTTCAGTTACTTAATCCATCAGTCACTAATTCAAATGTCTACAAGCACCAAGAAATTAATTGAAAGCATCGAATGAATGCTGCTGTTGTATATAACTGGGTGTGGTGGTAGCAAATGGAGATTTTGCCTTCTTGTAAGGGAGCTGTGGAGTGAATCTTTGCCAGCTGATGGCAACCCTAAAAGGAAAAACAAAAATGAAACATTTATTTGTGCCTGATAACATCATATTGACTCCCACTATAGGGAAAGAAAATCCCTTCTATTTAGAGCTTTGGAGGAAAATACCAATTACAATTCAGAAAGATCTGAAATACTAGATAGAAAGAAAGGGACTTATGGTGAGATTTAAACCATTACAGAAAATCACAGTTCATGGAATTTTTAAAAACAAGGTAGAATGGACTGTTTTATCAAAAGATGTGAAAAGGTAAGAAAAAGAGCATTGAGAAAAAAGTTCTTCAATGAAGCAATGAAAAGGGCATTGAGTTCTTTTTGGAGAACTATTTTGATTCCTTTAGAGTGGTACACATGAAGTTTTAAAAGATCTACTTGTAACAAGATGATGAAAAATACAATAGTGCTTTTGAGAAATTTTGGAAAAAAGAAAATTAATCACAATACACATATATAAAAGAACAAAAATATCCCTCATTTTAGGAATCAGAGAAATCCTTCTTGTCTTGTGGATATACATGATGGTGAGATTCACTGTGGTATATTTATATATGTACACAAGAAAATTAGATCTTGATAGAGAATGCTCTACAAGATCCTTTTTGATTCGAAAGTGTGGTGATTGGGTGTTCTGGCTGCTGTGTGAGATGTGCCTCCTTCTGAACCTTGGCACATTACCCTTCTGATGTGGAAAAAAAGAAAAGAAAACGCTGCTATACAAAAATAAGCGAGTGACACTAGGACAAGTACTGTATGTTCCATCTGTATCAGGTACCTAGAGCAGTCAGATTCACAGAAACAAAAAGTAGGATGAGTTGGTCTGGAGCCTGGGGCAGGTCTTGGGGCGAGAGGGAAGGAGGCATTATTTGCAATGGGCATAGAGTTTCAGTTTTGGAAGATAAATAAGGCTTCCAAGATGTATGGGAGTGATGTTTGAGCAACTTGCAAATAAACTAAATAGTGCAACACTGTTCAATTAAAAAAAGTTAACATGAAAAAAGTATATATCATATATATTTTTAAAATGAAAACACTACTTTAAAAACAAAGCATAAATATTCTGCAGACCCAATTATACATACCTAATTTAATTGAAATGATTTTAATGAATTGTTCCAATGTATTCATTGCTAACTTTGAAGTTTTTATTAATTTGCAGCCTAAATAAGAGCAAAACTAAACAATATGCATAATTTTCTCTGTTAATGGCAATGAACAAATGTTAGGAAAAAGCATCTTATCTCTAAGAGAACATAATGTAATTCTTTTTTAGAATAACTGCTGTTTTGATAGATGATTCATCCTTCAAGATAAATCTAATGACCAAAAAACAATCTGCCTTTATTCCTCAAAACGACTTTGACCTCTAATTCTAAAACCGACAGGGTGACTTTGCTCACTAAGCAAATATAATACAGAACATTTTAGAGGGAAGCAGATATACCATATACCCAGGTGATTTGTTTTTTATTAAATCTTAAAATCAAAATAACCAACTTTACCACAGGGAGGAATTAAAGCAGATATGATGGCTATAACTGCTAAGATTTTTGTCCTTAAGAGCTAAACATAATTAAAATAAATATAATGGCTCTACTGCTTTTTAATGTGTCCTTTATGTATTAGTTTTCTGTTGGGAACTATATCTAACTATCTACACACACACACACACACACACTCTCTCTCTCTCAAAATTATTTTTAGTTAATAATTACAAATTAAATTTATTTTACCTTATCTGGATTTTTAATGTTGAGATAAAAATGACCAAGGTCAGCATCAACCCACATTAAATTAAATTGACACATATATGAAATTTCTTCTGAAATACAGTGAGAAGATAATTTGAAATTAAAAAAATTATAAAATATACTGAAAAATGCAGATGCCATCAGTATTTTAGATTTAAGAAATTATTCTTTGGTTTAATATATTCCCTGAAACTATTTAGAACAAAAAAAAATTATGGTGCTAAAGCATTCATATCCACTATCATTTATACCTCTTTCTAGACTTCATAGGCATATACTTATTCATTCAAGAAATGAGTGTTAATCATTATTTTGATACCTGAAAACAAAATCCTTTGTAAGCCAAAAGTTATTAAAGGATAACTTATAATTCAATCCAGAATTCCAAGGCTGAATTGAAATAAGGTCCTTATCAGAAGATATCCTTGAAATTCGCAGTTGTTAATTGACATTTGTTTCTACTAATGCTGATTGGTGTGCAACCTTTTATAGCTAAAATAGGGATTGATGGGAAGAACATGTATGTGTATCTCCTTAATGCAGCAGTAATGAAAGCCCATAAAAGAATAATTCACAAACCCGAACACAAGGAGGGAGAGAGAAAGGGAGGAAAGTTATTTTTTTGCTTCCCTTGAGCAAACATGTAATTTCCATGATTTCTTTTTAATGACTGCGGTCTGCGGCCAGTAGGCACTGATTTATGAAAAGCTGTAAAAGATCAGGTGGAACTCTGTAGGACATCGTTTACAGCTGCACGGATTGAAACCTATCTAATTTGTCTAGTAAAAGTGTGAGCTCACGGTGCACATCACCCGGCCTATAAATTTCCCCTTCAGACCCAACGTCTGGGGCTGGGTCTAAAAAAAAAGCAATGCTCACAGCTGCTCAAAAGCCCAGATTCCCTTGGTGCGCATGAAGAGACATCACAGGCTCTTCACAGTGAGAGACAAATTCCAATCCATTGATAAACTCTCCAGATGTCCTCTCAGTGGAGGAAAGGAACCAATTTTTATTCGAAATCCCCAGAGAAATCCTGGAAGTGGAAAAATGATACTTTGCGGGGCTGGTTATTCTGAGGTCACTGGCATTAAATTAGGTCATTTTTTTTTGTCTTGGTTGTACTTTGATCCAAGTCATAAACAGAAAAACTCAGTTGGGGTCACTCTAATCCCTAATCCGCACGTCCTGTTCTATTTCAATTTGTTTATACTAATTTTCTCCAAACTCTTGTTGAGCCTGGCTCAAGTGTTGAGTTTAAAAATACAGACCATTTTGAGTTAAGAAGAAAACATTATGCATTTTGTTATTAAACACACTTCATAAATATTCTGAATAAATGTCCTGGGGTTTGATTCTTTCTACCCACAAAACCATAAATAAAAAAGTATTACTATTCATGGGACTAAGAGTAGACATTTGGTTCTGTAATACAGCTACTGTGGACATAGAAACTGTGATGTGTGTGTGTGTGTGTGTGTGTGTGTGTATGTGTGTGTTTCCACGTGTGCCTGCTTACCTATGGAATTTAATCTTATTGTTTCATTTCTTGACATCACTTTATTTTTCTTGTAAAATTAATGCTATTTCTATCAATTCAGTTACAGTTAAAGGACATCTAAAGAGTTTGATATTATATCTACTGCTTGGTGGTGACAAAAGCTATTTCACTCATGGTAGCTATCCTAAAACAATTGGAGAATGGTTTTTAAGTTTTGGAACCTGGATTAAATATTTGTATTTTTAATTCCTAAATGTTTCAGAAAATAATGAAAGATAAGACATTTTTAATTACAAAAATAAATTTTCTTTGATTCTTTTGTAGATGAATAATTTATATAATCATAGAAAATTACTTATACAAATATTTCAGAAGGGAGTAATTTGTAAAATATCATATTTTATAGTTTCTTAGGCATCACTAAAGAAAAGAATATTAATACTTTTAAAAATATGCCTGATTTTTGTCTGTATTTTTAGATAACCTCTTAGTTAAAACTAAATCATGTCACTTAAATATAAATTATTGACTCAATAGTTCAATTTTTAAATTTTTAATTTAAACACAATATAGAAAGATTTCAGTTGTCAAGATTAGTCTAAGAGAGAGAAATTAGAAAAATCCTCAACTTTTAACGCTCCTTCAGTCTACAAATGATCATGATAGGGAAGGAAACAGCTATTGATCTTTATTTTTCACAGAATATGGAAATAGATAAGAACCAAAATGCCAGAAAGCAGAATAGCGCATCCATTCATAAACACTGGCTGTGGAATCATTGTGAGCTTGCAAAAGTCATTGATGTTCCCTAACATTGCCCATTTGACAGGGTTGTTGCATATTGTGCACATAATATTTTATGTGATAAATTTGTAGTTACAGTGTTAATTAACAAGGTCACTGCATCACTAGCATTCTATATAAAGTGCCATTTACTACATAATTTACTTTTTAAAGTTTTAGAAATATAAACCACTTTATCAAGTTTGTTACCTTAAATTGGAATAATGAACAGCTAACAGCATGCTCAGTTTGAAGCAGCAGCACTCTAAGTATGGCCTACATATGGTCATTTAATCTACAATTATGGGAAATCTGTATTATTACCATCATCCCCATCTTACAGATGAGAAAACAGAAGGAAAAAAAAGCACACACAATCACATAGATAGTGAGTGTTATGCCCAGGATTCATCTCAGGCCTTATGGTTCTAGTATCTGTTCACTGAACTACAATACTTCATGGCATGTAAAAGACAAAAAAAACCACATCATGGAATCATAGAAAGCTTAAGAGAAAACAAGGTACCAGGGTGCATGCAACATAAACAATGTTTCACCAAAATGATACAGCATAGTGGTCAAAAGTATGGGCTCTGGTATAAAATAACTTGTGTCTAAATCCTGGCTCTGCCTCTTTTGCCTGAAAAAAAACCTATATTATAATTTTTATTTTCTGCTTCCACCTCTAACACAAGGGGCTAGAATTATTGTCTAACTAATATTGTAAAGGGTAAGGTCCTTCATGTCTGTGATGCACTTAGCTTAGTGCTAGGCACATCATAAAGGCAGGGGATGTGGTTCAGTGGTTAAATGCTCCTGGGTTCATTCCCTGGAAGAAAGAAAGAAAAGAAAGAAAGAAAGAAAGAAAGAAAGAAAGAAAGAAAGAAAGAAAGAAAGAAAGAAAGAAAGAAAGAACGAGCAAGCCTTCATAACTACTTTGTGCTCAAGCTCTTTCCCTTAAGAGAAAATAAATAAATAAACAAAGTGAGGTCAATGAATTATCTACCCAATAACTGGCCCCAGTCTTATGAGTCAAAGGGCAATTAAAAAGGTCACAAAGTTGAAAAAAGTACCCCAAAGGGAGTTCACTAGCAGGCTGTTTTTCATGGCTTTTCAGGGACACAATATAGTCTTCCATTTCCTTTATGTCATTTCTGCTTTTTTGATGCAACAGATCTCACAAGTGTTCATAGGTCTGTGATAAGATCTTTCTTACACAGAGCAACTCTAGAAGTCCTTCTTCTTAATGCTGATTTTATTATGTAATATAAATTGCAATCACAATTTAAATCTATATATCTCTGAATATATATAGATATAAATATATACACACATATACATATACACAATATATCTTATCATATTATATCAATTGGTGTGGTCAAATATGTATTTCATCTATTATTGCTCATCTACTGCTTTTCTATTTCTTTTGCAATTTTGACTGTTAATGACATTTATAAAATTATTTAAATCTATGCTAACTTTATGTTCTGTTCAATGTGGGGCTTAGATTGTTCTAACTCTAAACAGCAACCTGTACAAGGTCCACAGCAAACATTCACAACTGAATATATCAGCAAGACAGATATCAAAGTATTTATTATCTTGTGTCTGCTATAACTGTATCCTAAATTACCACCATTTTTGTTAATGATTAAACAAATTGAATTATTAAAAAATGTATCGGTCTATTATGCCTTTCACTGGCAAAGCTTCAGTGATTTCAAAAGCAGTCATGAGTCCAGAGGGGAACACTTAGACAGGGTGATTACACAGTCTTCTCCTAGGCTGCCAGGTTGAACAGATGAAGCCTTCATGGCAGATCAATTCCACAAATAAACAGGAACACCATGTGAAATCTGGAAGTTCCTGCTGATGATGGTGTCAAATTTTGACACATGGCAACTCTGCTGACTCCTAATATCTCTCACTTAGGTATTTTCTTTTCTCACAGGCCATCAAATCTTCTTCTGGACCAAAGCAATGTGGATATCACTACCTTCCGCACGACAGGTGACTGGCTTAATGGAGTCCGGACACCACACTGCAAGGAAATCTTCACGGGCGTGGAGTACAGTTCTTGTGACACCATAGCCAAGATTTCCACAGAGTAAGAAATAGTTATTAAGAAGGATGAATGATTATGAACTTTCTACTGAACACACCTGTTTTGGATTAGAGTGTTATAAACATTACTTATAGCTGTGAAGTACAAGCCCAGCATCTCCTGTATATGCTGGGCTGGTACCTGGACCTTCTTGTAACCTCTAGATTAATGTGTGATAAGGATTTTTCCTTTCTCATGAGTGAGCCCCAGGACAGGTGACTACTTGGTACTCTGATGTTCACTTAGACCCATAAACCCAAGCTCCTATTTTAAAACATAGACAGACATAGCATGATGGTGATTATATAATACCGATGTTCTTATTTTTACAAAAATAATAATCAATTTTAACGTGCTATATTTCTTAGACAGAGATCATTTGCTATCAGGAATCTCCTGGATTTAAGCAAAGGGATTTATAAGTAATCAAGTGAATCCAGTGAATAGTCATAAAAGTTTGTTATCATTCACAAGATGTGGTTATTGGACACTTGAAAATGAAGAGCTGAAAGTTACATCCTTCATCTCTTCATGTATGAGGGCCAGTTTACTTCATTTCCCAATGTGATTACATCTTTTTTTTTTCTTTTTCTTTTTCCTCATTGACTTTTCCTATTTCTATGCACAAAGCTAAAAGTGGCTTTCTTAACCCTAAGTCATATTACCACTCAGCTGGCCAAGGAAAAACTGTAAATTCTGAGTCCCCAGAAAAGAATCTAGGATTGGGTCTGTTTCACTTGTAGATTGGCACCTCCAAAGTCATATATTGGTGGTTATTTTTCTCTTCTGTTCCAAAGAAGAAAGGTGAGATGTCATTGACCTGGTTCTAGGAGGGGCCCTTTCTTGAGGGCAAGATAAAGGAATGTCCTAAAGAAAGAGATTTATGATGGAAAGACACACCAAAAGTTCTCCAGAATATTGTGGCTTGTACAGTCTGTTTGGAAACTATGTTCATCTTTCTTTAGACATTCCATCTTTGCTTTGGTCTTTTAAAGAAACCCATTAGACCTCTCAAGTTTCTTCAAGACTTATCTTTTTCCAAATAATATTTCAGTATTTAAGTGTTATTGAATATATGCAGATTTTCATTATCACTCTATCATTTAAACAGTGCTGTGTTCAACAACAGATTAGATCTCAAAAAGGAATGTGTAGTTTAAAAATATAAGTACAAGTGCCCAAAAAATAGTGCATAATTTATGGTATGATATTTCAATCAGAAACATATAAAACCACAAAAATATCTGCAGGAAGGGTTTATTACAATTGAAGAGGAGAAAATAAACTCAGGAAATAAACTCATACTCGTCTATTTAACATACTTTGGAGTATCTGTTTGAAGTGGAAGGTAATGTTTATTGAATAGACTTCTGACCCAATCAACAATAGACTTTGAATTTCTGCGGTAGTTATTTTGATCAGACACAGTCACAGGATATATTCACCCATTCAAACATTTTTTATAAATTCTTATTATAGTAACATGAACAGTTAGGTTTATGATATACAAGACATCTGCTTTAGAGCACAGAAGCATAACAAAGAATAAGCACAAAGTTGAACATTTGCACACCATTGCCAGATTTTCAAAGGCAAAGTTATGCAAATGTTTATTATCAAAAAATATCAACACTCAGAGCTTTTAGATAATGAAACACTATATTGAAGTGGATGGGGCAGAACACTGTTAATAAGATTAACTGCTAGTTCATCATTTAAATAAAATCAGCATTAAAAGCTGTGGTTGTGGTAAGAAAGCTATTTGCTCAAAAAAATGCAATGGCAACATTTGTCATACTTCCAAGTAAGTGACATACTTGTGTCAACAGTATGGTGTTGGACATTAAACGCTTATTGCTACTTGTGTTTGAACAACCTACAAATAAATGTTTTAAGCTGAAAGCTGACTTTTCCAGAAAGACTTGGCTCTTGTGGGTTTGTCCTTCATACTGAGCAGATGTCTTGGATTTCTCTGTATTTAGGAACAGTGTTAGATTCTCATGTATTTCCCTTAAATCCTCAAAAGGTATTGTTTTCTTCCTTATGTCACTGCAATGTTGTGTACCTCATGCTTCACTTGACCAAATAACTAGCGATTCTCCTAGTTTCCTAAGATGGATATTGCATTTCTTTTTCTTTTTTCCCATTTGGATAATGAAATCATGGAAAAAGGTCAATAGAATTTTTCCCTCAAAGAAATATTAATATATTTCAATTAATTTAGGGATTTTGTTACAATGCAAGTTACTCATCTACCTTTCAAATAAAATTCAGAAAGTATGCAGTTTTATTCAATAAACATATTTGAAGATATTATTTCTTAGTGTTACTTTAATTTAAGAAGGTTAAAGTGAGCACGGGAGAGAGATAAACAAAGGGTGGAGAGACGGCAGCTATGGAAAATGAAGAGATTTTAAGTGTTGGATTGAAGACTAGATAAATTGTTCCCTAACCTGATTCTACACCCTGTGATCCCATTTTCCAAGTGTCATTCCCTGTCCCCTTGTCTCTGAAGTTTCAGATAGCAAATTAGCCTCTGGTCTCAATCTTGATCTATAGTCTTTAACTTGTTCATCCTTCTTCTGAATAGAATCATGAAAACAAGAAGAGCCCATGTGGTATGTTATTGAGTCCTCAGGGTAATTTTGGACATGGCAGAATGATGGGTAGAAAACATGTTATAGCAATAGAAACAGTAGAAGGTACATAAAAATCTAGCAGAGGATAACTAAAAGGAACAGTTTAATTATAATTTTCAAGGTCTAATACAATCTTCTTTTTTTTAATGGTGCTGGTTATCAAACCTGGGGCCTCAGGTATGTCAGGAAAGCACTCTACCACTGAGCCACATTCCCAGATCATGACCCAATATAATCTTTTGCATTAAACATTAAAAAAGTATAGATCTGTCTGCTGATTTGGGGTTCTTGGACAAAATTTAAGAGTCTTATGCAGACAATTTTTCAAGGAGCATGTTTGAGAGACATATTTGTGAAGAAGTGGTGAAGCCACTTTCAAATGAAACAGAAAACTTTCTGCATCAGTCTTTTTTCCCACCACCTATGAATACTGCAGTTTGGAAGGGAAGATCAGGACCAAGCATCACGACATGTATTATAAGTCACTGTGGTGTAATTTCTCAGAGTTCAGAAAATTAGCATGCTATATTTCAATATTTTTCTGCTTTCCACACTGTCATTTTATTCTTTAAGACTATAAAAAAGGGAAGAAGAAAGAAACAGTGAAAAAGCCTCCAAGTCCTAAAAATATGATATAGAGTTAAAAGAAAGATAAAATAAGAAATTTAAAAAGAGTGGGAATCTATTGATTTGTATATTTCTTTGTATCCACTGTGTGTTCTTGTTCTATATTCATAAACTGACTTTGCTATACTTTGGGGAAGAATGGGAAAATGTTTACTCTTTCTTTCAATGTAGATCCATATTACATAAAGAATAAAAATCCCATAGCACACCTTTCAAAAGCAGGATCAACAGAAATGGTCTACGTTGCCTTGAGTAAAGGCTTTCACTGCCCATGTTACTCTGAGAGTAGCCTTCCTTGTGAAGAAAAGAAAGTTGAGGAGCACGGTCAGGGAGGACCTCAGGCAGCAGACAAGTTGTATTAAGAGAATTTATCAGCTATTTGGCCACATGGAGAGAAGTTACAGGTCACCAGGAACTTGATTCTCAGCCCAGAGGTCAGGAATACAGCAAGATCTTGGTTACTTTCATGCAGCAGATGTTAAAATGTCATGTATATTGTTTCCCAAATGGTTAACCTATTGTCTTCTTGCAAATCTTTGTGGCTTTGGAACCTACTTTTAAGAGATCAACTAGTCCATTGCTATTAGTTGAACCCTGAATTTTTCCTTTCTTTGTGCTCAATAGCAAAGAACCCTTACTGTGTGTAGCTATTTGGTATGTGTGTTCACACATATGTGATTGTTTTTCTTACCATTCTAAATTTACCTGGCTCTCCTTACCAACTGGTACTTTACTCCTTAGTCAATTTAAGCAGAAATAAACAGGTTTTGTATATTCCTCTTTTTAATGAATGTGCATTAAATCTCTAATAAATGGCAATCATGTTGAGGGTTCTGTCGATCAGCAGGGTACAAAATAAACAAGAAACCCTCGTCACATGGAATTCTCCTTCTCATGACATAAGACAGAGAATAAAGTAAACCAATCAGAAAGGAAAGTTATTGATGTGCTACACAGTAATAAAGTCTTTGGGAGAAAAGAAGCAATAATAGAGTGTAGGAAGGGCAGACACAAGTGCAGGGGACTTTACAATATTACTGAGGAGGGGCAGGAAAGCTTTTATTAGAGATAGAGATTTGAGTAAAAAGCTCAAAGATGTGATTATATGAACAAATTATTAGAACAGGAATAAATAGTTCATAATATAGACTTTTAGCTACGTCTTTTATTTCTTAAATAAAATTTCTTACATTCTTGTAATCTTTAATGCCCAATTTCTGAATTTAAGCTTTTAAATTTAATAGAGATGTACTTATTATATTTTAATTTTGAAATAATTGTATAAAAAGATTATTCCAGATATCTATACACACTAAAAGGCTAACAGAATAGTAGTTTTATTACTGCATCCTAGTGCCGTGGGTATGAATTTGGACAGAGCTTAGGTGCGTGATTTTTGTGCTCTAGCTTTGATGCTCACTTCAGCATTCAGCAGACAAATGGACTGATCTTGTCTGGAGGGATGGAGAGGCTTTATTCAGGTGTCTGCCTTTGCATACAAGACTATACAGCTGGCCTCTGCTAGGACTGTAGACCAAGTGCTTATACATGGCCTCTATGGGGCCATGGTCTCAGGATAGTCAGACTTACATGGCAGCTCTGTGGCCATGAGGATGTTTCCAGAGATAAAAAGTGTAGGCCTTCAGTTTCTTAAGACCTGAGTACAAAAACTGACACAATTTCACTTCTGACTTCTAACATGTGGTAGACAAAGTAGTCCCAGAGCTGACTCTCATTCAAGAATGTGGATAAAATCCCAGAAAGCATACATGACCTTCTCTATTAGTTGGGCTTATAATTTCTTTAAAAAAAATTAGTTGGGCTGTCATTACAAATTATCATGCTGGCTTGAACAAAAGAAATCCATTCTCTCATAATTCTGGAGGGAGAAATCTGAAATCAAATTATCAGCAAGAATACAACTGCTCCAAAGTTGAAGGGGAGAATCCTTTCTTGTGTCTTCCAGTTTCACCTGAATTCTGATGTTCTTGGTTTGTTGAAATGTAACTCCAGTCTCTGTCTTCAATTTTACATAGTCTTCTTCTCTGTGTCAGTGTGTCCTTTGTCTCTTATAAGGAAACTCTCCCTGGATTAAGATTCATGATAATCCAGTAAGATATCATTTTGATCCTTGTTTTAATTATATCTACAAAGATCCTGCTTCCAAATAAGGTCACATTGTCAAGTTCTGAGTTGACCAAAATTTTAAGAAAAAACCATTTAACCCTCCACACTGTCTATATACTCCCAAAAGATAGACAAAATAGTTAAGACGTAACACATGGATAAGATAAAATCAAAAATCTAGGTCCAAAATACTAAGCTATGTAATTGTGTGAGTTTTGCTAAGTAAAAATCTCCTGCTTATATACTATCCAAGAAATCATGAATCTCATCAGATTTTTGTTTTTCTTTTTACAGAGACATGAAAAAGGTTGGTGTTACTGTGGTTGGGCCACAGAAGAAGATCATCAGCAGCATTAAAGCTCTAGAAACTCAATCCAAGAATGGTCCAGTTCCAGTGTGAAGAACTCCTTATGAATGAGAGCATGGAAGATGCAACATCACTCTGCAGACAGATGATACTGCTGGAGATGCCCAAGGAAGTTCTTTGTCCAATAAGACACTCATACACGAGTACAAATGCCTTAAAATGGAATTGAAAAACTCTTTATTTTCCCCTATCATTTAGTGAATGGGTGGGTGGGTATATTTTCATTTGTAATTGCTTTTTTGAATATTAGTTGATAGATTACATTTAAATTCTTCAGCGCAAAATGGTGGAGAACTAGCATAGAGCCATTGATCATAAACTGATTATCACACAAGCAAAACAAGTGAAATAACAAACTAGACACGGTGGCTTTGTTTATGAATAGCCACAAAAGAAAAGACATGTGATATTTTTTTACATAGACGATATCTGTAACAGGTATTTTGTTTCTTTAAAGACAAGCAAAATAGAGGAGTTTATACCTCAAACTATCTGGCCATATTTACTACCTTATCATTGTATTATTCTCTTTTATCTGTTGAAAGCATATAGAGAAGAATTCTGTAGTTGCTTTAAGTATTATACATTTTAATTGTTAGTTTTCTTAAGTATATCATGTAAAAATGTGTCTTAATTTTTGAAAAAAAAGTATGTATTTATTTTCTTTTGAATTGTCTTTATTGTTTTATATTTATGCCTTGATGATTTAATTTGGGTTTGTTACAGCCAAGTGCCAAATGCTCTCTCAAACTGTCAGCAGTAGGAAATATGTTTAACAAGGCACAGAGAATGAAGGGTTTCTTCCAGATATTTTGAGCCATCCACTCATATCTATTTTTTAAAAAAAATGAAACACTTGCCCTGTTCATACAGTAACCAAATTTCTCACAGTCTGAATATCCCATTCATTTTTGTCTCTCCATTTATTATAAACCATATGCTCCTAATTTAGCATATACTGGCTTATATGTAATAGAATTTTAACCAGACATTCCTTTCCTGCTCCGGTGCTCAGAGGCCATCAGCTCCTTCCATTCATGAAGGAGTCATGTTAGAGCTCAGAGAAGAGCTACACTGGAAAGAACGGAAATGCTATTTAGATTGTTGCTTTAATTGACAACACAGCCTATCGGCCAATGCAAGAATGAAAAAATCACTTACTGGCTTTGAAAAGTCACTTAATATCTTTGCTTAAACTTGATGGAATTGATAATTAGACTGTGTATCTACATCACTCAGGTTTAAGTCAATTAATTAAACACTGTTCTCATCAATATCAAGTATCATACCTTTTACAGTCTTCCATTCAGTACACCTAGTGTAATTATGGTGTACAAATTAGAAGCCTTGAACTTCTTTGCATTTATTGAACATACCACTTTTGAAAAAATTGGTCATCTAGCAAATGCCTCAAAAATCTATAGGCATTTGTGAGATGTCTCATTGTAGGGATTTAGACTTGCTGTTACATGATGCATATGTCATGAGAATAGAATGGATGAAACAATGTTACCACATTTATGTTTGTATGCAAAACGGGGCACTAAAGGAATAGAGATTCCAATAACAAATCAAAATTCACAAGTAATAATCTATTGTACATGTAGTGTAATAAGGCTTAGATTGTTTTATAAATGCCAGACTGTTTCCCAAATTTTGACATCATTTACAGTCAGATCATTCTATTAGAATTTTATATTGGATATGTAAGAGCATGAACTTTTAAAAAAGGCATATGCAATTATAAAATTAATCACAAATTTCAGTTAAGCCTGCTAGAAGCAGCTAGAAAAAAATTGTTCTAATTATTTTGTTTTGGAATATCAGATTGAGATTCAAATCTGGCTTTAATCTCATTTTATTCCAAAGTAGCATTTACTTTCTTAGATACTATTCTTGGTATACTCAACAAAATCTGTGCATTTCATAAAGTAATAGAAATGGACAATTACTGAATCTATTGCACTTATTTTGGCTGTGTTTTTTTCATTTGAAAGTAGAGATTGAAAATACAACTTCTTCATTTTTTTTCAATTTTCTTCATGATTGCTTTTCATGTTTTTCAGTATTTTTCTACCTGACTTCTTATCAATTTACTTTACATAATTCTTACCTGTACATATGTAAACATAGCAGTGTACGATTCTTAACTGTGGAGTAGAGGTACTAAGAATGCTCATGGCCATCTTTTTGTACAGGAATTGCATTGACTTTCAATAAACATGAAGCCACAAGTCCTTCAAAATATTATGTACCATATTATCTGTTTTGTATCTTAAATTTGATTTATACATATTATTTATTTCTGGTAACACACACAGATTATGCTGTACTAGGTATCTATTAAGCCATTACAAATGTGATATGATTAGCAATATGTATTTACTTTAATCTTGTCTTTTCAAAACATTGCTCATTTAGTTTGTGCTGTGCAATGTAGATGGCCTCTTACTAATGTAAAATGATTTGTAGTGGAAACATTTATATTTTTATAATAAACATAATGAAAATATTTTTACAGATTGGAATACAGAATTGGTCTTTGAAGCTTTTTTAAAAATATAAAATCATGGCCTTTTTAAACCGCAATATAATGAAATTTATACAAGCCACAAAGAATGTGCTTCTCTCTTTTTTTCCTTCCATTAGTGAGGAGGGATTTATATCATGTAATCCACTTTTTTTGTCCCAATCTCATTATCAATAAGCTAGTAAAATGATCAGTAAATACGATCTTTATAATTAATAGATACAGCTATATTAAGCAGTGCTCTTTTGAGCACTTACTACAGAAAACAAAGATATCTATTACATTCACTTTTAGATGGAGAAAACAAATAAATTACCTTAAAGAAAAAAAAAAGAAAATGCTTAGTTCATGTGATCATCTCCCAAATTGTTCAGGAGAAACTGGAACCAGAAACTTAAAAAAAAAATTATGAGGGCTATTCTCCTATTCTGCATCTTCTTCTTCTCTTAACCATTTTTTCCTTCCAACAGGGTTAATTTGCAAGCTATATCTTACATGATATAGCTAATATAATTACACTCTACTTAATATAATTCTATATTTCAGTTCCTGTGAAATACTCCTATTCTTTAATTATTTTAATAGAAATCCTAAGGTCTTTTTTTGGGTCACAACCCCAATCTGAATCACCTCAGGCAGGGAAATAATTTACTCATATTAGTAGGTACTCAGTACTGTGCTTGTCCTTGGAGATAGTGGATGGGATTATATGGATAGGAAACTCTACAGGGGTTAGAAGTGTCAAAGTTGTTCTCATCCAAAAGAAAGAATATTGTCTATGAAAAAAAAAGTCAAAGAATTCTCTCCATGGGCCAAACAATATGAAAATTTTAAAAATTAGCAAATAAAACTACAAACCACATGATGTAACACATATTTTGTATAAAATAAGACCCTTGTCTTTTGTAGTCCATTTAAGAAAATGATAACCTTAAAATCAAAAAAAGCCATCTGACTATATAGGCTAAGTAAGCAATTAAACTAAGTTATCAGGATTTCCATAGAGACAGAAGTACTTAGAGAGAGGCCATAAGACAGGTCAGATCTGAGTTTGCCTTGTTAAGTTGAGCAGAGAATAATTTAGATTAGCTAAGTAAAGGGAAAGCAGTGAAAAAGAATGTCTTCATTCATTTTCTAAGTAAGTAGTAAATACTGTTATGAGCCAGGTAGTTGCTATCATCATCTGTAAGTTACTTATTAAGTCATTTGCAACAATTCTATGAATAAGAGTTCTCCATTGAAAAGGGCTGAAAAGATCCCAGTACACTGTTTTCCAATCCCAAAGAAAGCACTTGGAGGACTCAGTGGAGATTTTTGGACATTTCATTACTCACGTGCTCCTCCGTGCCAGTAGGCCAGGACAAAATGGATGGCTTCTCCTTGCCTATAAGAAGTGGAAAATACATACAACATACCAACCACACATATGGGTTTCTTC
The DNA here is from genome assembly GCA_004024805.1 of Geosciurus inauris. Taxonomy (NCBI): domain Eukaryota; kingdom Metazoa; phylum Chordata; class Mammalia; order Rodentia; family Sciuridae; genus Geosciurus; species Geosciurus inauris. The sequence goes on along the minus strand of PVHX01004351.1, from coordinate 51,714 downwards.
AGATGTTTTCTGAGTACGTGACTTTCCATACAACCAAAGTTCTTCTACTTTGATCCCCATCTAAAGACTCAAGATAAGCGAGGTGGCCAATTTTCCTCCTTACCCTCCCTAAGTCATTCTTGTGAGTCCTTCTTAGTTCACCTTCTGAGCAGGACTTGTGTTTCCCTCAACACCCACTTTTAATGGAGTTTACTAAGAATGTCCAAGTCACCTTCACTCTAGAACATAGATCATCCTAGTATATGTATTAACAGATACTTCAAACTAGCATCTTCTGGTTCTGAATTATTTCTTTTATAAAATTGCTACTATAATTCACAATACTCTCTGAGAACAGCGACAGTGGGAATTTGAAAACGAGACTAGGGGGAGACTATAAGTTAAGTAAGCTTTATGATTTTAGGAATCTATTCTGGTATTCTAGGTACGATGCTACACACATTAGGATAATCATAATAGGCATGTGAAGAATGGAAAATATATAAAAATGCATAAAGAAAGAATTAATAGAATTTAAGCACTTTATATGAGCATACTACAATAATGCAGCCACTTCAATGTTCTTAGTGGCACAATTCACAATTGCTAAACGTGGAAGCCAACTAGATGCCCTTAAATAGAAGAATCAATAAAGAAATTGTGGTATATATACACAATGGAATATTACTCGGCAATAAAAGAGAATAAAACTATGGCATTTGCAGGTAAATGGATGGAATTGGAGAACATCGTGCTAAGTGAAGTAAGCCAAGCCCCCAAACCCAAAGGCCAAATGTTCTCTCTGATTAGGGGAGTGGGGGTGGGGAGCATGGGAGAAATGGAGGAACTTTGGATGGAGCAGGGGGGAGGTGGGGGAGGGGAGGGGTAATGGGAGTAGCAAAAAATGGTTGAATGAGATGGACATCACTACCCTAGGTGCATGTATGAAGACACAAATTGCATGAGTCTATCTTGTTTGCAACTAGAGAGATGGAAAATTGAGCTCTATATATGTACTAAGACTTGAAGTGCATTTAAATAAATAAATACATTTTAAAAAATTATATGAGAAAATTTTTAAAGTAGGAATCAAAATATTTTATTTAGGAACAAAACTGGATCCTGAATTTGGAAATAATGACATCATTAGCAGAAAGGAATAAGGAGAGGTTAATTTAGGATCATGAGTTTGTTAAGTGCATAGCATTAGCCAAATTACAATAAGTTAATAGGTGTAGAAGACGGGAATCTGAGGCTTTAGAAAAAAAGAACTCAATGCTAAAAATTTATGTAAAGATATCACTGATAGAATATGAAGATCTATATCATTATTTGTGTCTATACAGATGTATATTCATTCTGGACCACTGTTATTAGGTTAACTTTAGCTCCTGTAGTAAGTGCCCAAATATTATCCACTTAGAATAAAAATTTTAACACAAATTTTTAACAAAGTATATGTTTGCCAGGTGGGCTTTGGAGCCCACTTTCCCTTTGTAGTGTGTAAAACAGCCAGTAAAGAGGAGGGGATGATAGTGTGGGGTGGATTTTATGAACTCTGCTTATAAGAGAATTTCTTCTCATATTTCATTGCCTAGAACCCAAATCATATTGCTATACTTAACTGAAAAAAAAATCATGAAGAAAGTAGTCTAATGTATTTTAACATAAAAACAGAGAGTTGAGAATTCACATAGGAACTCTGCCACAACTGCTTTTTACTTACATGTTGCTATAGCTTATATATGAAGTGTCTCTCAAAGGGACACCTATGTCCATACACCATAATGTCCTACATTATTGCACAAATGTTTGGAAGTGAAAAGATTGGGCTGTGAGAGCTGTAACCTAATCAGTCCATCCTAGTTTGACTGAACTGTTTACTGAATGCAGGTGGGGCATGGCTAGAGGAGGTGGTCCCTAGAAGCATGCCTTGGAAGTGTTCATCTTCCCTGTATCTCCTTCTCCTTGGTCTCTAAGCTTCCCAGACACCATGCCCTGAGCAGCTACCTCACCTTGGGTCCAAAGCAGTAGAGTGAGCCCATCATGGGCAATTTCTGAAACCATGAGCCAAAATAAATTTTCCCTCCTCTAAGTGATTCTTGTCAAATGTTGGTCACAGGGTTGCAAAGCTGTCTGATCCATGTGTGTAGTATATGAGAACCAGGCTAAAAAGTCTTCTAAAAGGCTTATTGAGGGGGCTGGGATTGTAGCTCAGCGGTAGAGCGCTTGCCTCGCATGCGTGAGGCCCTGGGTTCGATCCTCGGCACCACATACAAAGCAATAAAATAAAGACATTGTGTTCATCAACAACTAAAAAAAATTTAAAAAAAAAAAAGGCTTATTGAGGAATATCTCTCACTAATTCCATATATTTCTGATTCTCTATAGGCAGCCATTTTAACTCTTTTCTCTCATCACATGAATCTAATATGGCATCTGTGTCAGCTATGGAAGAGCACTGCTCAGATGTTTCAACAAATTATTGCAAGGACTGTAAGCTTGCTATACAGTTAGCTGGTAACTGTAAGTTGCTATAATTTCAAAATCTCCCTCATAGTTTTCACCAGGTCATATTCTGTTTGGTTGACTCCAGTCAATGACTCAGCACAGTGGGAGCAAAGGAAGAGGACCATTCCTTCACAAATGCTTGACTCCTTTAACAACCATTTTTCTGTCTCATGCTCTAATCAACCTGCTAGGACTTTATCAGAGACGCTTGCAGTCTAGTCTGAACCCCTTCTTATCCTTCACTTTTTTCTTTCATAGGTACATTAGCTTATTTATATTGTTGTAACACAATTTAAGTGCCTGGGTAATTTATAAATAATAGACACTTATTTCTCACAGCTCTGAAACCTGGGAAGTCCAAGGTCAAGCCATCAAGATTTGGTGTCTCATGAAGGCTTTCACCTGGCAGAAGGGGTGACTGCTGTATCCTCACATGGAAGAAGAAAGAAGGCAAAAGAAAAGAAAAGGAGGAAGAGAAAAGAAAACTTTCTTCTGTCCAGCCCTTTCACAAGGCAGAGCCCTCTGGACTTAATCACTTCCCCAAAGGCATTCCTTTTAAAACCACCACAGTTGGGATTAAGTTTCAACATGTATATTTTGGGAGACATTGAGACCATGGTAGTGTGGGTCAGAAAACTCCCTGTGCTTTCTCTTATTTCCTTTTCTAATACTTCACATGCATTTCTATAAAAAAGAAATTGTTTGCAGGTTTTATTCTTTATGTGTCTGCTGCTTCTTTAAGATCCTAGACCGAGACAACGTTGAAGCTGACTGACCTGGAAACTAAAATATCATCTTCATTCTCCCCTCTACCACCTCTTCCAAGCCCAACAGATCACTTGAGCCTTTATACTGCCTCAGGAAGTCTTCCTTCCATCCCTTTCCTTTATCACCCACCACTGTCTCTGGGGTCACTCGTTGACTTGTCTGGATTACTGAAGGAATCCCTTAAACCATACCCTTGATTCTAGTCCCAATATCTCCAACACATTCTTCAATATGCAACCAGATTAATATATTCTAGCAAGTTTAATTTTGCAGTTCCCCCTCAGGAGGCTCACAAACTCAAATGCCTCGGGGGCCTGGCAGGTTATATAAACATGCAAAGCAAGTGAAGAGTATGGTGGCCTATAAAAACACCTTTCCTTCCTCCAAAAACAACTCAGTAGAAGGCAACACCAATCCAGTGTGAAATTCTGATTTTTTAAGAGCATTCCTAATCTGAATATTTGCAAACATTTTTCATGTATTTTAAATGTGATAACTTATCTAATAATGAAGAAACTATATTCATGGGCTGAACTTAGCCTATAGTTATGAAACTTTTCTTTATTTCTAGAATACAGAATACTCTTTGGTATTGGCTCATGAGACCTGTCTTGAATAAAATCTTGCTTATCTTCTTGTTCTCCCATTTGTCCACCACTTGCCCACATTCCACACAATTGTACTGAACCTTACCTGGTTCCATGAATATGCCAGTTTTTTCATTGTATCATAGCCTTTGACTTTTCTGTTTCTCAGTGTAAAATCCTTAGCAATATCTATTTATTCTTCAGCTTTTATCTCCCCAGCATTGGGTCAGATGACTTTCTCTTGCATGACAATAGAACTGTGTGCTTACTGCTTTATACTAAAAGTGTCAGTACTTTATCTCATGCCTATACCTACCAAAGGTACTTTAAACAGAAACTGCCTTGGAAATCGCCGTGACCTTATTGTTCATTGTAATGTCCCTGGTATATAATAAATATACAAGTAAATTTGAATTGAATTGATGTTACAGCAGTAGTTGGTAAAATAATAAAGGATGATTTCCCTGATTTTTTTTTCCATATAGGGAAAAGTGTGAACTTCCTTCAGGTCAATAAAAGTAGTTAATGTTCCAGTAATATATCTTGGATCATTGAATACACTGATCTCTGCTAGAACTGGTTCATTTTCATAGAATTTTGTGGACTCATTTCATTGGTCTCAATGCTCCCGTTTTTCTTAGCACAGTTAAGTCGTTTAAGTAGACCCTTGAACCAGAGCTTAGCTATAAAAATTTAACAAGGTAAATGCCAAAGCTTTTCCGATCCTTTCTACTCTCTTACTATGTACAAATAACATCAACATGTCTACTAAAAACCACCCTTCTTATAGAACATCTGGGATGCACGTTCTGTTGACCCAGAGGATCTAAATAAAATTTGAAAAAATAAGTGGTACACCATGAAATGAAAATTTCAGAGGTTTATAGAAGTCCACACTCTGAAATTTTCTGGAAAACCTCAGTTGCAAGTTGATGGGAAAATGTCACAACTGAATCACAATTTCCTGTTAAGTGGGGCATCATCACTCTTCTTTGAAGGGAGATAATTTTCTACACTAATTAGAAATAGTAAAAGTGGAACTAGCAATAACAACAATAAATAAAAATAAAATGCACTGCTTGATAATATCTACTACATGTATTTATATACCCACATATAAATTTTGTATTTAGCTGTTCCAAATGATTACAACTAATGTCAACTGAGCTTTTACCAGGCACAAAGCCCTTGATATGTATTATTTAATTTAATTTTCCCAACAACCCTATAAAATAAGTATATTGTTTATTATATACTTACTGATGCTTAGAGAAATTAACATTTACACAAGTTTAGCTAGCAAGTAGAACTGAAACAGAAAATCTAGAACACTTGTTCTGAATTTTTGCAGTCTGTTAGTTGTTGGTATAATATTATAGATGAGGATAAAATCTGAAGGACAATTATGAAATGCTTTCTGGAATTAAGATCCTGGAAGCTCTCCATTTTGCAACTTTTCAACATGCATGATGTTACTCCAGTAACTCTGCTAGTATATGTGGAATGTGGAATCCTTTGCTTATTACTGCCATGGTAGAGAAAGGAACAGGCAGTTACCCTTGATTTCACTTCTGTGAACTCCATTTCAATAGCATGAGATTTGTCTGACATATGGTGAACCCTTCAAGTGAACATGTTCCCTTGAACATTCAACAAATAATCTAATTTGGAAACACCAAATACCATAGGAAAAAAGTAGGACTCTTGTGTTATTTTCTGACAGATTTCTACACCAGTGATTTATGAAACTGTTAAGCTTGGGATTCTTATCTAAAGCCAAGGAAAAACCCTTACATTTTTGAAGCCTATCACCCTCAATGATGGAAGCCAAAACCTTGGAATGTTTGCTAAAATCAAGGATGAGAGAACACAGAATGTCATGTACTATCAAGAACTTATTGACTTTCATAAGGTTCTCATTTATTCTCATACATGGCAAATGAAAAACCTTGGAAGGAAGCCAATACAAATTGTTATAAACTATCTGAGTTTAACTGCCTTAGGTATACTTCATATAATAAATATATATTTCATCTCAGCAACTCAGCAACACAAAATGTGAAAAACTAGTCAAAATTCATTTGAATATGCTACTTCAGAGAACGCTCAGTTTGCCAATATTGTTATTTATGTGTGGTAGGTGATCCCTTAATACTCAAATTGTCTCATGTTCCTAACTATAGAGATTATACATATATATGCATGTGTATATACACTCTGGACTTTAGAGTATTGAAATCAAATTATATGTTAGGATAATAAAATTAGGTTTTAATACATGCAAGGTTAGTATGTGCATATGGAATCAAATAGATTAAGTTCTTGACATTTTTAAATCATACAGTATATTTGCAAATAATAATTTTTCCTTTGTTTAATGTAGTTTGAGGCATCATTTGAGAATGGAAAGCTCCAACTTGACATTACTATCATTTTAGTTCTTTAATTATAACTCATTTCTCAAACAACTAATACCTACTTAACACACAATTAGTGTTTGTGAAGTAAATATTAAATATATTATTGGACAAAAATTGAGCAGTATTACCTTTTCAACTAACATGGCATGGATTCTGAAAATAATCTGCAATTGAGTTTAGCTTAGATTAAATTTTCTCTCAAATATTTAGAGAGTTTTGTAAAGGCAAATCTAATCTAACACATAGACTGTTTCATTACCTATAGAATAAAGTTGTAGTTGTTTCATGAATGCTACCATTTTTAAAGCAATATCATCATGAGTAACAAAAAAAATCTTTGTATCTTTTCTTCCTATGAAAGAAGAAAAATTCATATATGGTAAATGAATTACTAATATTTAAACAAACAGAAAATGCCAAACCAGAAATAAGACTAAAAATTCTGAGAAATGTTTTTCTTTTCATACATCACATGCACAAAAAGATCAAGAAATATTAAATAAAAATGTTTTTGTTTGATTTTTTTAGTAAGTGGTCCATTAACCATGGTTGTATAATATCATTTAGTGACTTAAAATGATTAAAGTGACTTATTGCTCATTTTCTGTGGGTTGGGAATTCATACATGCATGAATTATCTCTACTTCATGTTAACTAGATCTCAGATGGAAGAAGACTCAACAGCTAGTGTTGGCGCCATCTAGAGATTCATTCATTCACATATCTGATTACTGGTGTTGGCTCTCATCCCGGGGCCTACTGAGCTATTAGCTAGAATGTTCACACATGGTTTTCTGGGTGGCTTTGGCTTCCTTGGTAGACAGTGGTTGGTTTCAAGTAAACATATCCTTGGAAAAGAAAGAGAAGTATCAAGAAATGCAATGAATCTAAGAGTTTATCCTATTTACACACCATCAACTTAGGCTGCTACACTGTCATGGAAGATGGCAGAACCCATGAGGTTTCTGGGTCAGAAAAAAAGCACAGTTTAGTTCTCATAGCAAGAGCAGTATCTAGAGTGTCATCACTTTTATACAGTGGTTCCCCAAGCCTCAATTTACATAGTTATTCAAAGAGAGTCAAGTCGTGCCTACATACACTGGTGGGTTTTGTTGAAGGGAAAAAACCCACATTTGAAGAATCTCAATCTTTTCTGATAGGCAAAAAAATAAATCTGTTTAACATTTGCCTCAGAGGGAAATGTTATCTTTATAATACTTCAGAATAAACAAATCTACCATTTTCTCCAAAGAAAATATTATGTCTAAAATCCCAAATTACTCATGGTAAAAACATCTTTGAAAAGATAATCCAGAAAAAAAGACAATTAGTTCTTCTACTTCAAAGACACACAAGGAACACAAAGACTCACATAGAATTTTTTCCTACAAGATACTCCTTTGAGCTTTGGTGATAAATGCAACAAAGGTATTAAATATAAATGTGTTACGTTCTCTTTGATATTTGGATTCCGGCTCACAATGGGAGGGGGAGGTTCAACAGATTAGATAGGGCAGAATGGTGAGAAGGAAGGAGGAATTGGAATGGGAAAGACAGTAGAATGAGTCAGACATAACTTTCCTATGTTCATATATGAATACACCACCAATGTAACTCCGTGTCATGAAAAACCACAAAAATGGGAATTTATACTTTGTGCATGTATGATATGTCAAAATACATTATACTGTATAACTAAAAAGAACAAATAAAAAATAAATGTATAATATAAATTTATTAAAATATTCAGTATTGTACAATTCCATTATTCCACACTTAAGATCTTTTAGAAAAGAAAGATCAATTCTTTTTTTTTTTTTTTTTTTTTGGGTACTGGAGATTGAACTCAAGGACACTCGACCACTGAGCCACATCCTCATCCCTATTTTGTGTTTTATGTAGAGACAGGGTCTCACTGAGTTGTTTAGTGCCTCACCCTTGCTGAGGCTGGCTTTGAACTCGCAATTCTCCTGTCTCAGCCTCCCTAAGTGCTGGGATTACAGGCTTGCACCACTGCGCCCGGCTAAGAGAGATCAATTCTAGTACTATATAAATCAAGAATGCCTATATAGGCAAACTGGTACTCTTGGGCATTAACATTACTTAATTTAATGTTCTATTTTTCCCTTTTGTTGCAAATTCTTTTTTCTTTACTTCCTGTGTGATGTTATTTGAGCTTCTTTTTTTTGGGGGGGGGAGGCAGAGGGTGTTACTGGGGATGGAATTCAGGGACACTCAACTACTAAGCCACATTCCTAGACCTATTTTGTATTTTTATTTAGAGATGGGGTCTCACTGACTTGCTTAGAGCCTCGCCATGGCTGAGGCTGGCTTTGAACTTGCAATCCTCCTGCCTCAGCCTCCTGAACAACTGGGATTACAGGCATGCGCCATCTCCCCCAGTTCCTCCTGAACTTCTTTTTAAATTTAACTTTTGATTTATTTGTAATGCTTTTACTAATTTTTTGTAATTTTCTCATTACTTCCTCAAACTATTACAATAAACATTTTCAAACTTTGAACATATATGAAAACTCTTATAATGTTTAGGGCAACAAATGATTCTGTCATTACCTATACCAAAAGAGAATTGGTCTAGATATTTTCTAAATGTTTTTCCGGCCCTAGCACTCTTTATTATGTTATATTCACTACAAGAAGTTTATTAACATTTGAAAACTATAGTACTATATATGGAAAAATAAAACTCTTTGACGTTACTCATGCTACTGACTGGAGCTTCTTGAGCTGTCCAGAGTTTAAGAACATAATTGGAAACAGTTTGGAGCCTCTTGGTTGGTTGTGATAATTCTGGATGATTTGATAGGTCTGTGGTTCTAACCATTCATTGTTTCCTCTCCTTCCTACCTATCACCCCCACAAAATGATCCTCACATATGTATTATATTTGTTATACTTTTACATATTAATAAAGGTACCAATATCTTTAAGATTTGTAAAAGTAATGTTGTAATATAAGCTCACCTCTGAAATTTATTTGGTTGTAAATGCTTGGACAATTGAGGCAATATAAACAAAGGTATAAAGTTAGCCAAGTTATCTATAATCATTGCGATAAGCCAAAAACCCATGCATTTAATAGCAATAAAAATGTGGGTTTTGTTTGTTTGCTTGTTTGTGCTTTGCATTACCTACTGTGTTAGGCATGATTCTGAGCACTGGGGGTGTTGGTGAAATAGAAAGGTTAATTCTGTGAGAATGGATTTTCAAGTTACTTTGAAGTCTTGAAAACTTTTAGTTCTTTTGACTTCTCTGAGAGTTCCCACAATCCATGTGTCATTAAATAAATACACATTCACTGAGTAAACTATTTTCTTCTTTGATCTTTATGTTCTGAAATAGTTTGATGGTAAACCTTGGCCATTAAACTGTATACTCCTGGAGGTTTGGCTAGAATTATTTTTATTTTAACACTAAATGCCTTTTGAACACCAAACGACCTTTAAAAAAGAGACTGGTTTAAATAGATAAGAGTATGCATGTATTATCAGATATTATTTATCACTATTAGTACTTACTCTTTGCCTATTTAAAAGAAGCATGGTGGAATGGAATCAGGAGTTAGAGTAAATACACCTGAGTTCAAGACCCTTTGCTATTTTTATTAGTTGGACTTCATGCTAGCTGAACTCCAGACTCAGTTTCTTCACCATGTAAATAAGAATAATTATACCAAGCTAATAGAACTAGAAGGAAAAAACAAAGTGTTTTCCTCAGATGACCTACTATGTAGTGCTATTTCCTTTCCCCATTTGCTTTTCTTGATCTGAGTTTTAGAATTTATGTTTATCAAAACTGAATTCTGAGTCAGTCGTGCTCAAAAGATAAACTTTGGGAAGCCAAAATTATAAAACCTGTCCAACTCTACTAATATATTTTACTCTATTAATATTTAAGACTGCCTAGTAATTGTTGGCAAAATGCGGAACAATACTTCTCTTACATCCCATTGTGAATAAAGTAACTTCTTTGACATTTGAAGTTTGTAATAATGAAAGTTAACAGAAGGTAGAAAACTTCATTCAGTGAAATAGAATATTTTCACTTTCAATGGAAGCTATTAAGTTTGGTACCAACTTAAATATTACTAACTGTAGTTTTCATTTCCTGGTTTAGAATTATAGACAACATATGTCTAGTTTACAGTGGATGACATATATTTAGAGTGCTAGGAATGTTTCAAAAGAGCAGATATTAAGTATCATAACTAGCTGCTCTGTAAAAAGATATTCATAGGACACATAAACTAGTAGGTTTAGCTTGAAATGAATGACTGAAAATATTTCTAACATTTTTAAACAATTGACAGAAAACTTTTGAGGTTCTGAGAAGATCTGATTTAGTAACAAAATGGTATTTATGATTAAAAGGACTATTTGATTCTACCCAGTAAGGGCATGGAAAAAAGCTGGTCAGCTCTTTGATTCAATGTGATTGCTGGTGAAAAAAAAAAAAACAAAAAAAAAAAAACAGATCTCTTGTGTGGAGTTTTGAGCCTTATGTAGTTCTGAGATTATATTTGTTTACCCCTGGTGGCAATCTCCTTATTAAATTGTGGGCAAGAGGCATTTTTATTGATTTTCATTACAGTAACTGCTTATTTCAGGAAGCATTAGATTAAAATACTAGAAGCAGATCTCTGGATTTAATCTTATAACAGAGTTAGAGCACATTGACCTGATATTTAGACATGTGTACGAGACAATTTCCTAAAGGGCTGGATGCAATTTCTTCTTTTAGTTCTAAAATAAATTTTAACAATTTTTTCTACTCTTATTAGACACATGTAGTAACATCTAATTATGAAGTTTGATAAAGCCTCCTCTTCAATTTAGTTTTGTATGTATGAGGCAACTGAGTCTTACATGATTACAAAATATTACTTAAAAATAAAAAGCCCAGTCCTGAATGTATGATGAGTACTTGATAGATGTTTGGCTTCAATTCGCTGTCTTGGTACCAGTACTACTATCAACATGGTGCTGAACTGATATCGTTCTCTTCTCTTCTCCCCTGTGTGTTCCTCTTGTCCTTGGGCCAACTGAGCCATACATCTTATGTCCTCAGCCATCTGCAGTATGTTTGTGTATGAACTTTCATGATTGAGGACATCTGCCCCAGTCTCTGCGTTTGCCTTCAGGAGATCTTTGCATCATTTAATGGTACAGTTGACAGCATGTTTTGTATCATGAAGTCATCTGTACATAGTTTTTCTGAGAATTTCACTGTTTTCCTTCCTCTTTTCTTTCTTGCTTTTCTTCCTCTCTCTCTCTCTCTTTCCCTTCTTTCTTTTCTTCCTTTTTTCTATTAATATTTACTGGGTGTCATACATGTGGTAGGCAGGGCCTATAATATTCCAAAATACGTGTTTTCAGTACTAAAGGGATTGGCTGCAATGACTAGAAGTGATTTATTTTTCCACTCATTCTTGGTTTGAGTATAATTTGAATGCAACAAAGCTATGTGTTATTTTTACATATATTTTATTATAGGCAATATGATTCACATTTCACTCCCTTAGATTTTACTGAGAAATGTTATATGAATCTACCTAAAATATCTACATTCTTCTTAAGGTAACAACCTAAACTGTTGCTAGTTCTATGCTAAATTATTCTAATTCTATTTTACAGCTGTTCATCATAATTTATTCATAAGTATATATTTTGAAGCATTTGATTCAAGTAGATTTCAATCACTTTTAAGTAGCTATAACAGTAAATAGTACAGTTTTACATCATTGAAAATTCCAAACACTGCAAAACAAAATATGCACAATTATTAAATCTATTATATTGTTTTTATTTATTGTTGCTTCATCATAAACTCCCCTTTTTTCTGACATTAAAATAATCTTTAATAAAAATCCTTAATAATGAAATAGCTCACTATTGTCATATACAGAATTTATCTTGAATGGTTTTTCCTCATGAGTAAATTGTCACTAGCTCATCTATCTTTACAAATAATTCCAAGTTGTAGAATTGAACACATTTAGACTGTCTCAGTGAAAGCATATTGATAAGTAAATTAGATTTATTGATTTTTCATTCTTCTTAATGGTTGCTCTTCACTGCAGGTAACATTTGTCCTACAGAAATATGGTTCAGCATCTATTGATGTGACAGTTACTGTAATGCACTAAAGATACAGAAATGAACAAGATATATGTGCTTTCGTGGATAATTCCACTTGTTGGTACTGAGAATTTGAGAAGAAGACAGATACAAGAGTGATAGACTTTGTTTTTAAAAGTAAAGTCTCTTACATTAGATATATGCAAAAATTGGCACATTTATATCAATGATGTGAAGATGTTAATATTCCCAAAATGGAAATATAATTCTGTACTTTACCTTTTTGTTAAGTAGCATTACTGATGTGTAATTTACATATCATAAATTCACCCATTGGAAGTGTACAATTTTACAATTTTGAGTTTATTTTTACAATTATTCGGCATTCTCACAATCTAGCTGTAGAATACTTTTCCTCAGAATGGAAAGTTCCCACATGCACTGTGGTCCTTCACTCCTGGCTTCCAAGCCACCTCCAATCTCATTTCTATCTCCTCAGTTTTCCTTTACTACATTTTAACAAAAAAGCAAGAATTAATAATCTATAAATCATTAAACATTGACAACATGTGTAGTCTTATTTCCAATTATTTTATACTTCTCAGCTTACTATATATTTCAGTGGAATTTTGAAATGTGAAAAATGCCTTTTGACACGTGAAAAATGCCTTTTGACTAAGAACTCTAGGGATACCAACCACAACTGTTATTTTCTTTACTTTATAGGTATGAAAACTGGGCCTTATAAAAAGTCAGACATTTGTCTGACAGCACCGATGTTAGAGACAACTGCAATTTACAACTAGGTTTGTCTAATTCAAGCCCACTGATGCAATTTCTCAGACAATTGAAATATTTTAACATTATATGATGTTGGTAGACATTCTGTTGTAGTCTCATGGTTACCTTCAGATCTAAAACAAGGTATAGCAGACAATGGAATTTCAATCATTTGTCATCAGCTGTTCAATCATTTCAACAGTTATTAAAGAACTGTGTACCTAACACTGTGTTAGTTGTCTGAAAATATGAAAAAAGAATAAAGTCTGGAATAAAGTTCTATATAATTCTTGTTTGTTGTTTGAAGTTTCATCTTGTGATCTATCTCGAACCTAAAATTCCGTATTACACCTGAAAAGGCATTTAGCTGTGCTGCAAACCCTCTGCCCTTCACAATTCAAAGTTTATGCCACTTTGCAATTTCAGTTGCATTAACTTCAATTTTCATGTTTTTCTTTCTTTTAGGACATAAAAACTAACAGGAAAGCTAGTTTAAATATATCACACCTATCAATGTTCAATTATTCAAATTTAAAAATTAATTATAATACATGCAAATGCAGTCTGAAGCTCTATGGGGAAGTAATGCTTTTATAGCAAAATTTCAATTTGGTTTACTGGAGGTTTTTAGCAACATGGAAAATTTTAATGTGTTTCCAGATGTAAGACTTTCACACACTTTTTAATCAGATACTAGAAAACGCTGAATGTTAATGCCATCAAATTTTGCCAAATTAGTATACCATGTCACTCCTTTCATATTAAAGATTTCACTCTGCTTCACCAGAAGTAATGTTTTCACAATTCATGATAATGAGAAGGACAGACTGATAGAGAGACAGGAAAGTTTCATTGGGTTCAGGAGCAAAACAAAAGAAAAAAATCATTATCTTTTCCATTTCACTAAGAGAAAAGTAATCCATTGGAAATTTTTTTTTAAACTTGCTTGAGTTCTTCATTTTCAACTTGAATCAGAAGCATTTTATGTGTATGTGTGTATAAGAGTGTCATGATAGAAAAGACACACATGATGTGAACTTGATTTATTAAAGTTTGCTGTCAAAACTGCTTAGATAATTAATGCCAGTGATCTGAATTCTTCATAAAATTTATCTTGTTATTTTCTTCCTGTCATATATATATATGAATGATTTTGGAGTTAAGTCACATGAGCATATCATTAAGTCTATCATTCAAACCTTATCAGGAAATTGGAAATTTAAAAATGACTTATGCAGGGTTACCATGCCAGAGGCAAAGCATAAAACAGGGGGTTGTTTCTAAATGCCTTCCAATAACAATGAAAAGACGGAAGTTATTTGTGATCTTAGAATATGGTTAAGGAAAAAGTGAAACTTGAAACTAAGGAAACAAAAGTTTAGACAAGATAATCCCAACATCAGAGAGTGCATTTGTCATTGTCAGAACTCCAAAGAGCAATAAAGCTTTAATCCATTTCATGGACCCCAGGACTCATGGTCTAGTAATTCTTATGTCACCAAACCTTCTTATGATCTGTATGAAATTACAGTGTGTCACCACCCTCCATCTGCAATCTTAATGTTTCCGTCCTTTGATTACATGACAAGGAAACTCTTGAACCAGAGCACTGCACTTCACAGGAGTCTGAAGAACCAGCTGCTCATAATTTTGGAGTTTTATAGGGCTTTTTTTTTCCCCCAGAATCTCTGTCTGACCTGTGTTCATTTTGAGAATTCTTCAAGAAAAAAAATTTGGCTATCTTTTCTATCTAAAATACTTTTTAAAATATTGAGAAAGAATTTCAAAACTACTCACAGAATTGCTGTCTTTCCATTGTTTCTTCAATGGTGTACTACTTGTGAAATCTCAAGAGTGATGATTTTAAATCATATTCACTGATTTCAAAACAAGACATTTTCAGATGGTTTTCTCATTTCCCAAAATAGGAACATTATTTTTCTAGGATTTACATTGTCCAAAATTGGTGTGATATTGGATTACATGTATAGATTTTAACTTGTTTTATTGAAAGCATTAAAAAGGATCATTGACTGCTTTTATTTAAGCAAAGGGGAGTTTAGAAATGTAATTGGTGGGAAAATAAAATCTCAAATTATACATGACAATTCAAAATTTTATTTGCTCCTTTCTCCTCTTCTCTGGAAATACAAATATGCATTGATAGCTTTATAGATGGTAATGATATTTTATTTGGCATTAATTTTTCTTCCACAACACAGCAAATATATGAAACAATTTGCTGTTCTGTTTAGAGAAATCAGAACTGTTACATAAAAGTTGCTTAGAATAAGAGCAACATAGGTTATGTGTGCTGCTTATTTTTTTTCTGTTTTATATAATCTAATTGTGTCAGAAATTCTTCAAGTCATAAAAGGAAGATCACTAAGCAAAAAAGAGTGAAACTCTCAGAGTAGTGTACTTGTACCACCTATAATAACTAGTTTCACATGCAAATTTGTGCTTTCATTTTTTTTCCATTTCAGACATATAGCAGTTAGCACAATAATTGAAGTAACAGCTGATTTATTTCTAAGCATCACAATGAATATATAGTACTAATAATAATTACTACAACTTCCATACATTTAAAATAAAACACAAAGTTCTCGGGGCAAGGGGGACAAGATGAGTTTATACATAACACTTTTCTTTGGAAAAAACAGTGAAAATGTGACTCATTCAGTTTGGGAATTGCCATGTGCTCTATACTGCCTATTGGTGCATCTCTTGGCTTGTTCTTTGTTAAAGTCTCGAAAAGTGCGGGTCTGAAAACATCTGTTGAACTCCATTCATTCTACATCATTCATATTTATTTGACCAGAGAATGCTTTTCACCAGCTATATGTTTTGCAGAGCACATGCTGGGAAGTGCTGCTGCACACGACACTGAATTAGTACAGTGTTCCGTACTGACATCATGGTCAGTTGAAATGTTTTCTTTGCTTGCTTTGTTTCTAATGTTTAGAAATTTAATGGAGAAATATATAAGGCAACCTGATTATCAATAATAGACTTGTTACCTATTATAGCGTTTGCCTGTCGTTGTCTCTTTTTCTAAGACATTACATATACCTGTTTTGCTGACTCGACAGGAAATTTTATGACTGTTTTTCTTTAATCATATTTAAGTATAAAGAAAGCTAAGATTTCTAGATACAGCTTAATCAATGAGGTTAAAATTAAAAATCCATTTTTTTTTATGTTTCAGCTAGTGTGAAACATGACTTTTCTTTTATTATACCTAAATCAGTTTGGTGTTACATATTTTCTTATTATGTCCTTTATATAATAAATAATGAGCTTTGAGAAGAATATGAATTACCTAAAACTTGGCTGTGTTATGAGATGTTTTGTGGCTTTACATCAGAAAAGTATGAATCCAACTTGTAAGCAACAAATAAAAACAAATATTAAGTTTTCATCTGATGAACACGTACAGTTATTAAACTTGAAAGTACTATCTTCAAATAGAAAGGTACTCACTTTTCTTTGAATTGAGTCATTTTATTCTGAAGTAATGCCCACAGACATTAGAAGCAGATGGCCTCAAACAGAAATACTTTGCGAAGGCACTGGATTAGCAGTCCTCACCGGGGACAACGAGCCAGTAACCATGCCTGGAATGAGGTTTCATTGATCATTTAAAGTTTACCATGGACTGCTATAAAGTTTGAGTGTGACACTCCTTGTGTTGAGTGAAGTTTAGATTTGCTTACCTTTCTCTACATTGCTCCTATATTGGCCCAATGTCTTCTTGATAACTCAGGTTGATATCACTGAATGGTAAATGTTCTGACAGCCCAGGGAGCCTGGGGAAGGGAAACACAAGTAGGAAACAATGCCATTTGTGCCAGAATTTCCCTATTTTGCTCCCGGAATGACAGAGAAAGAGAGAGAGAGAGAGAGAGAGAGAAGAGAGGATTAGCAATGTTCTTTCCGGATCTATCAGCACGTCATGGTGCTTTCCTGCTCATTGATTAGACCTACGGCTGTCACTGCCACCTGGGTCTCCTTGGGGGACTTGGCTTCATCCCCATGTGTGAGTCACAGAATGAATGGTGTCACAAAGTTTCTGACCACTCTTGAAGTAAAGCCACTTGGTGATGGTTCACTGGTTGCCATCATACACTATTAGCCTGGTATTTGACAGAAAATGGAAATGTAAAATATGATACATAAACTGAAGGCAGTGATGAGTGCCAGAATAGATGTGAAGGGAGGGCATAGTCAAATGCACAAAAATTCTAGCTACTTTTAGCTATTAGTTTTGACCTTCATTTGACCTCTTTTTAAAATTCTGTTGCTACACACTGAAGCAATGAGGTCACTTCAACTCCTTCTTGTCTGCTTCCTGCTAATAGTTCACATCCTTAAAGAGTTCTGGATGCCCCTCTCCAGGTTGTCTCAGCCAGGCTGGGCAGCCACTCTGAGATATACTATATAGATGTCACATTAAGTCTTTTTATGTCTAGAAAAATGACACGTGGTACTCATAAAGTCAAACTGAAATATTTCCAACTTTGTGACAATGTTTGGCAAAATATTGAACATCTTCAAAGAGATGTTAGTGATTGCAAACAGTCTCTAACTGGGAACAGTTGGAGACAGTGACAGAAATACAACTGAATGAGGGAAAGATGCTGGATTACTAATTTGTATCCACATTATCACAGCTGTTCATGTCAATGTTTTCAAACAAGGTATTTTATTAAGAACAACGCATGGCATAAAGTGAGGCCCAGTGTTTGTTTATTAGTGATGCTAATTCTACTTCATTTTCCATGTATATCTTCAGGCAATGGGGTACAGCTGGCCAGTGACCTCTTGGAAAAATGCTGAGCAGAGTTCCTCATTTGTCTCATGGAAGAGATAGTGTATTGCATAGACTGAGAGAAAATTTATCATTGCAACAGGAAAAGATAAAGCATCTAATGAATGAATAATGTCATATGCATCCACTCTTTGGGTACTTTGTTGTTAAAATCAACAGTGTAAATTCAAAGATTTGCTGAACTTTGCTACTCTGGAAGAAAGGACCTGATTTATGGTTCTAACAGGGAATAGTATGTGTAGGTAGAAGCTGAGCCTTTATTTCCAAGTAGCATTAAACAAGACACAAATCAGTCAAACCAGAATTTGGTACTCTCCAGACGTGAAGCTGTAGCACGGATAATAGTATGCTTCTACATATCATTTTTATCTTACATCACAAGATGTTAAGTGATTCCAGTCATCCTTGAAGAACACTGTGTGGGATGAAATATTTATCACACTTTTTCACAACAAAATTAACCTTTCAAAAATCTGTAAACTCTCTCATATAAAATTTCCCTGATGCACACATAAGAGAGGATTTTTCAGGTATGAAAGTGTAGAAACAATAATACAAGCACTAGCATTCTTTAAACATCATAAGGGATCTACTTTCACTTGTTTCTACCCAAAATAAATATTTCCTGAGACTACTGTGTTAGGATTTCAGGTTCAAGAAGCACTTGATAAAACTATTCAGATTTTGTCTTTTGGGAGTTTTAAATGTCAGACTTGGACTTTGAAACTCCAGTGACATCCTGATTATCTAGGGAAATATATCAGACATGAGAAGTAAGTTCAAGGTAGCAGGGTTTTGTTTTGCCAGAGTAAGATAAAGAATGAATACCAAGAACAATACATAATATTACCATGTGTGTTTCAGGTTGTAATGATATTGAAGTAGAATGTTTCAAATTAAAAAGAAGCTTTAATATCTTCATAAGGTTTTATCAATTATAAAGGGACAGGTACTTTTTAAAAGTTGATAGTAGTACACCAATAAAATTAATTTTCTCTTACAGAAATATTGACTGTGCAAGATTATATCAGAACTGGTTTATGTTCTTCCTTCTACCTGCAGCTGTTCCTAGTGCAAAGCTGTCTCTGAAGTGGAAATATGGATGTCTGCCAAAAACAGTGCTGTGTGCCGCCATTTGTGAGCATGTCCCAGAGGATGTTGTGAAAGAAGGTTCCCAAACTCCAGTTTTTTTCTTTTTAATAAATTATTTTACCTGCTATATTTTGGTGGTTAAAATCAGAAGAGTTTGTTTCTTGTCCAAAACAAAATGATTCATTCTGTTGGACTGGAGAAAATCCACAGTGACGGGAGTACAGTGAAGGCACGGGCCTCTATTTAATAACTGAGTGATACCACATGTAGAATCCTCAATGTTTATAGAACTGTGTGGGTGGGTTCATGAAATCAGGCCTTTCCCTGAATTTGGAGGCCTGTTTACAGCTGTACTAATGTAAAAAGGGAAATATCACTATCCTTGTTCACAATACCATATGAAAAGGATGGCCAACTTGGACAGGCTTTTAGTCTTTAATTTAAACACAGTATTAATATCAAGTTGGCTTTTCCTAATACTTGACTGGAAAATTTGTTTAATTATTGTGTTGCCATTTGGCACTTGATTTTAGTTTTTCATCCTTTTGTAATAAACTTTCATTTTATTATATTTTGATATATTAAATGATTCATGTTGGGTTTTAAAAATGATGGAAGAATTAGTATAATGAAATAATTATCAAGTTATTGATCATTTCAGAGCATAAAAAGGTCATTCAAATAATGTATCACAGGCAATGATCAATATATTGAACTTTAGTCCTCCTTAACCACAAGTATATACCTTCTTGTCTGGAGAGGGAGGGAGTTTTCCACCCGTTTCACCCTTTATCAAGCTTGGAAGGTGGATCATGAAAAGTTTTTGCAGATGCTGTGTGTCCAAGATCCTCAAGACTATACATGAATCGGAGTGGTTTTTATATATTAAATACTATAATGAATGGTTAAAAATATACATGAATTCATAATATACTATATCCTAGAATCGTTCAGTTCATGACTCATTATAGACTTAAAAGGATATTCACAAAATGTTTTCCTAAGTAATTTATTTTATAATTCACAAAGTACATTGTACTGACAGTTTTTAATATGGAATTTTACTCTTTGTCTTTTTATATAATCTGAGTAAAAATAGGAAATAAGAAATACCTTTTCCATACTCATACATATTGATAGATTGAGAAATTATCATTAGGGTTCCATTTAGTTTTCAGCCAGAAATTATATGTGATGCATGTATACATATATACATATAATTTCATATTACACATGAAACACACATATATACACATATATATGTATACACACACAAACATATATCAATTTTTCATCATTGTGACTAAAATACCCAAGAAGTGCCATTTAGAGGAGGAAATATTTATTTTAGCTCATGGCTTCACAGGTTCAATTCATGGTCAGCCAATTCCATTGCTCTGGGCCCAAGGTGAGGCAGAATATCATAGTCAAAGGACAGGGTGAAGGAAAGCAGCAAACTTCATAGTGGCTGGGAAACAGAAATACAGGGAGAGAGGAACCAGGGGACAAGGCACAATTCTCAAGAGCATGCCCTCAGAAATCCACCCCCTCTAGAAAAACACCTTCCTGTCTTTACCACCCAGTCCATTCAAACTAGGATGCACTGATTCGGTTACAGTCTCATAATTTATCAGTTCGGGTGAAAATACCCACATTGACACAGAAACTTTGAGGGGACATCTCATATTCAAGCCATGACATTTCATCCTTGATCTCCAAAAGCTCTTGTCTATCTCACAATGCAAAATGCATTTAGTTTATATTCAACAGCCTCTACCATTATAACAGTACAGTACGGCCTCAAAATCAAAGTCCAAAGTCTCATCTGAGACTAAAGCCAACTCTTGACTGTGATCCTGCAAAGATCAAAAACTAGTTACATATGTACAATATACAGTGGTGCAGAGTAAGCATTCCCATTTCAAAAGGGAGAAATAGGGCCATAGAAAGAAGGGATAGAAACAAAACAAGATCAAAATCTTGCTGGGCAAACAAGTCCTATAAATCCTTGTACAATATCTAGAATACATGGAGGTGAGATGAGTTCTCTAAAGAGACTGAACAGTCCTTCGACTTTGGCCTTGCTAGTTGCCATGTTCATGGCTTCTTTCTTAGCCTGGCTCTTTCCACAGCCAGCAGCTTTTCTTGGCACACAATCCATGTTACTGGCATCTCTTAATTTCTGGGATCTCCATTTAAGATTTGACTTTACCTTTATAGCTTCATCCATTGCCCTGTCAGGGGCAGCAATGCAAGAATTTCAATCTTGTTACACTTTGCCTGGCCTCCTAGGCCTTTCTTTTAAATCTTGGAGGAAGCCTTCATGACAACTTAACTTCATCATCTTTTATTTCTTCTGAACCAGCACCACATGGATAACACCAAGGTCTGCCACCAGCTCAAGTTGTAGCTGGGTCCCTGGAATCATGGCTGCAGTAACCTCTGAGTACCTGAGTGACTGAGTATGGTGAAATAATTTGCTAGGCTTCCTTGTATGAGAATGGTACCCCGGTAGTCTATTTTTAAAGGAGTTTTAATTTTACACCCTTGAGCCTGTGATAGGTGTGGTCTTCCAATTCCTGAGATGTCTTTAAGGCAGGTTTCCTATTGATTCTGAACAAAGTATGTATTATGTAGTGGCTATAACCTCTTTAAAAACTATACCTTACTGGGCCCCAGTTTTGCACACACTTTTTTTGGCTGAATTATAATTTTTTAAATCCTTGAGCTCTGCTATCTTTTCTCAATTCTTATAGTAAATCTAGGTTAATCAACTAGCTAAAATCCATGCCACTGCCTGAATGTTTTGCTGTCTTAAAATTTTCTCCACCAGATTAATTAGTCCATCATCTTTAAATTCAGCTTCACACAAAATCTCAGAACATGAGCAAAACATAGACATGTTGTTTGCCAGAATATAACATGAATGGTCACTGGTTCAATTTCCTATAACGTCATGATTCCCTTCTGAATGGTCATGAGCACAGTCTTTGTGTCCACATTCCTATAGGTATTCTGGTCTTCTGAGCTCCCACCCGAATCATCTATTAAACTCTTCTTACAATAGTCTAAGTTTCTTCCATCCTGCATCTTAAATTCCTCCCACAAACCAGTTTCAAAGGCTTCTGAACTACATGATAAGGTGAGTCACAGCAAAAACCCCGCTCTCTGTACCCACTTTTGTGTCAGATTTTTTGTTGATGTAACCAAAATTCTGAAAAGATCAATTTAGATGAGAGAAAGTTGCTTTTTGGCTCATAGTTTCAGAGGTTCAATTGTGCTCAGCTGGTTCGATTACTCTGGGTGGGAGGTGAGGTGGGACATCATGGCCAAAGAACATGGTGGAGAAAAACTGTTCAACTCATGGCAGCCTGTAGGAGAGGGAGGGAGAAAGAGAGAGAGAGAGAGAGAGAGAGAGAGAGGAGAGACAAGGGACCATAGGAAAGACAAACCCTTCCAGGGCATATTCCCAGTGATCCACCTCCTCTAACCATGACCCACCTTCCTTCAGTTACCACCTGGTTATTCCACACAAATTAGCACACACTGATTAGGTTATGGCTCTCATGATCTATTTAGTTCACCTCTAAATATTCCTGAATTAACACAAGAGTTTTGGGGGAACACCTCGTATCAAAACCATAATAAAGTGTGTGTGTATTTGTGTGTGTGTGTGTATGAGGTATATGGAGGGGTGGTTTACCAGTTGCTGAGTATGTGTATTAAATCATGGAAATAATTTAGAACTGGAGAAATAATTTAGAATTGGAGAAATGTGAGAAATCACTACATGCACTCTGATTAATCCTGAACCAAAACTCCACTGATCACTTGAATGTTTAAGTCCCTACTCTAACTGATAGTCCCCAGCAACATTTGGCTTTTGAAGAATTAATGTTCATTCAGAACTGTCATATTTGAATACCTGGAATGTTAATTATTTTTCTAAAGCACCAAATTCTTGGTAAATAGCAATAGGTCCCTTTGGGCAAGGCTGATAGAAAGATTAAAAGGATAAACTTTTTTGTCAGGGTTGCAAAAGTCTTTCCTTAAGAGCTCCAAGTCCCTTCATTCAAGGTGTTCTGAATCTGTATTAATATTCACCAACACCAACATTTGAATATCCTTAGGCTAATACATATTTATCTTCTTCTATTGTACTATTATGAAGTATTAAATATCCATTCAACTAATAACAAACATTTTAATTTTTCCTAAGGTTTTAATGCTCTTGCAAAACACAATAATGCATACTTCCTCTTGAACATATATGTGTATCTCTTGATTACAGCATAAGAAGTGAAAGGTTGAAATATAAAAAATATATGTATTTCCAGTGTAGCATCCAAATCACATCACGAACACTACTATAGAAAACCAAATTTTCTCAGTACTATGATCATTGAAAGATACAAGCAAGACTGTATATGGTGATGCACTCCTGTAATCCCAATGAGTTGGAAGGCTAAGTGGAAGATTCACAAGTTTGAGGCCAGCTTCAGCAACTTAATGAGCCCCTGTGTTATATTTTTTTAAAAAATTAAAAAGGCTTGGGATGTAATGTAGTGGGAAAGTGCCCCTAGGTTCAATCCCAAGTACTAAAACCAGAAACAAAAACAAAAACTACAAAAAAGAAAAACAAACAAATAAAAGAAAAAACAGAGAGAGAAACAGGAAACAAAGTAGTGGCATATGATATTCTCTGCTGCTCCTTGACAGTCTGATGTTCTCTGTTTATGGAAAGAGCTAAAAACCACATTACCTCTTTATCCTTGAAAGGGGACTGAAGAACATTGCTTGGAGTTACTGTATGTTAGGGATCCCCAAGGCCACCTGCAGGCTGGAGGATTTGATAGAAAGATCTCAAAGGATTCAAAAGAGCTGTCATAGTCATGAATATGGATTATTACAGTAAGAAGACAATACATTATATCAGTTAACAAATAAGTTTATAAATTTAGATCCTTGAGAAGTTTTGTGTGTCTTCTCCCAAAAGAGTCACCTAAACATGCTTAATTCTCCCAGAAAAGATGTGTGAAAACACCCCTGAATGTTGCTAAGCAGGGAAGTTCACCTGAGCCTTTGGGCCCAGGAGTTTTACTGGGGTTTAGTCACAGAGAGTCTGCACAGACTGAACTTGGCTACTCAAACACCAGCCAAGCAGATGAAAACAAAGGTTTGTTATCAATCACAATGCTAACATAAACATTTAAATAAATATATTTGGGCATTTTATTTAAACTGTTGCACACAATTAATTGGGTTGTCTTTTAATTGTGGAATTATAATATTTCTTTATCTTGCATAATAGTTCCTTTTCATGTATTTGATTATTCAATTTGCAAATATTTTCTATCATTTTCAGTATTATTGTTTCAGAATTTTTTACTTTGAGAAAACCCAATTTAATTATTTTTAAACATTTTTTGCTTGTATCATATAAAAACTAATTCTAGTACAATGTTGTGAAGATATGCCTATATTATCTTCTAAGATCTTTCTAGTTTTAGTTCTGACATTTATAATTTGTTCCTTTTGAATTGTTTTTTATGTATGGTCTGACTTAGAAATAAAAATTTATTTTTATGCATGTAGAAATGTAGTTTTATAATTAACTAAAAATTATTTATTCCCTTATAATGAATTTTCTTAATACCCTTATCAAAAATCAATTAACAATAAATATAAAGTTTTATTTTTGACCTTTCAGTTATATTACATTGATTTATAGCATCTTACAAGAATACTGCACAGTTTTAATTGATATTGTGTTTTGAAATTGAGAAAATGTGAGTCTTCCAGCTTTATTATTTTTTTTCAAGACTGATCTTACTACCCTGATACTGTTATATTTCCATAAGCATTTTTGAATCTGCTTGTTGATTTCTTCAAAGAATCCAGCTAAATTTGGGAAGAAATTATTTTAAATTGATGGATCTATTTGGAAAGTGCTGCCTTTTGGATGATATTCAGATTCCTAGTCTATTTTCTCACAACTTTCTTTTCAATGATATACTTTTGAGCATAAAAATTGATTTTGTTCATAAGTACTTTATTCTTTTTGATGGTATGTAAATGGATTTGCTTTTTAAATTTTATTTTCACATTTTTCTTTGCTGGCATCTATAAATACAATTTTTTAAAATAATGATCTTATATCCTGACATCTTGTTGAAGTTTTTAATTAGCCCTATATTTTTTCTCTCAGGTTTCTTAGGATTTCTCCTAAGGATGCTCCTTAGACAAGATTATGTCATCTGTGAATAGAAACAGACTTGCTTTTTGGTCCAATGTTTATTTCTTTTTCTCGCCAAATCCTTGGCTAGACTATCTAGTAAAACATTGATATATTAATATTTTACTAACAATATTTTCTGTAGTTCATTTATTTCCACTATATTGCTTCTTCTTTTGCATTGATATTGTGTTTAGTTTTTACTTCTTTTCCAAAGTCTTAAACCGATAGTAAAAGATTTCAGATCTTTATTATCATTTAATAAACTGGTATATACCTATAAATTATAAATCCTAGCCCTGCTATAGAGCTGTATCCCATAAATTTGGTTAGTTTTTATTTTCCTTTATCTGAATGTATTTCCTAATTTTCCTTGTGATATCTTTTTTGAGCTATTTAGTAAGTACTATATTATGTTGTTTAATTACCTCAAAATTGTTAATTTCTCACATTCTATTATATTTTTGATTTCTGACTACATTTAGTTGTGGTCAGAACAGAGTCAAATGATTTCAGTCCTTTTAAATTTGTTGCAGCTTATCAAATGGTGTAATTTATAGTTTATATTAAAAAGGAATGCTCCATGTACATTTGTGAAGAATCTGTAGCCTAGAAGTACTGTGTAGAATGTTCAATAGAAGTCTGTTAGTTGTAATTTGTAGTGTTGTTCAAATATTCTGTGTTCTTATTGAATTTCCGTCTAGTTATCCTATCCATACTGAAGTGGTTACTAGTAATGACAGTTATAACTTTTTAATTATTTATTGCTTCTCAACTTTTGCCACACATGTACTTTGGCAGTTTTACATTAAAATGTGTTTACAATTGTTTCTTCTTTTTAATGGATTGACACTTTAGTCATTATAAAATGTTGTCTCCAGTAACTACTTTGTATTTAAATATTTTGACTGATGTCATAAACACTTCAGATTTCTTTTATTTTCTATTGGCATTTTTGGTCAATTTAATTTCAATCTATTTTGTCGTTAGGCCCAAAGTTTGTCTCTTGTACATACCATACAGTGGAATTTTGTTTTTAATCTGTAGTGCCAATCTCTACTTTTTTGTTTGTTTTTAATCTGTGGTGCCAATCTCTACTTTTTTTGAAGTGTTTAGTCTATTTACAATACCTTTAATTGCAAAGATAATTAATTCTCTCTCATCTAACACTTTCTCTTTTTCTATGCCTATAGTTTTCTCTCTTCCTATATTATTTTATATATATGTGTATGTAAAATTGATATTTTGATATCTGTAAACTATATAATTCCTTTGCTGTTTCTTTTATTATCTTATCTGAATTTTTTCACCGTTGCTGGGGTGATTTCCATTAACATTTCAACTTACAACAATCTAATTCATATAAATATCACTTAAGTTTGTTTGTAAAATAGTTTTTCTTGTATTACTCTATTATCTTACCTTTTTGTGCTTTTATTGTCACACAAACTGTGTCTATATACACTGTGTTCCTCTCAAAAGAGATTTATAATTATTGCTCTAAATCAGATAAAGCATAAAGTGTGGTAAACAAACCATAAATTTATTTGTCCTCTTTTTTGTTTATATATTTACCTATAACAGTATTCATTATTTTTCATGTGAATTTGAGTTATTGTGTACCATTCTTTGAACTCTTATTGAAGAACTTCAGTATTTTTTAGAAAGAAAATCTTTTGGAACCAATTATGTTCAGTTTTTGTTTATTTGGAAATATCTAAATTTGTCTCCTTTGCTATAGAATAGTTTTACTGGTTATAGAATACTTAGTTGATTTTTTTTTAACAGGAAGAGAACAGGGCTAGAAAGGTGCAAAATGTTAAAAGGCATAATAGCCAAAATAGGGTGATAACTTTTAAGCTGTATATTAAAAAAGCACAATAATTTCCAAGTATAATAAGCTCAATGATATCTGAATTCAGACATGTCCTAAACTGTTAGAAGTCAAAATCCTTTTAGGCAACCATAACTTAATCAAATTACTGAAAGCACAATTCCATCGAGCATATTTTAGTATGTTGATGGTGTCCTACAAGTGTATGAACTGTTATTCATTTTTATTCTTTTTTTTTCTTCATATTCCTCTTATTGGATAACCTCAATTGGTTCATTTTCATGTTCACTGACTTATCTTTTCTTCTCCCAATTCAAATTTACTTTGAATATAATGAATATTTTATTCCTGTTATTTTATTTTTCAACCATAGAATTTTCATTTTTATTGTTTCTGTGTCTTTATTGACAATCTCACTTTGGTGAGTCATCACTTTCATAATTTATTTTCTTATTGATACAAAGCTTCCATTTAGTTCATTGAATAGATTTAAAATAGCTGATTTAAATCTTTGTCCAGTAAATCCAATAACTGGGCTTCCTCAGGGATAGTTCTTATTTTGTTCTTACTTTTCCTGCATATGAGTTATACATTCTTAGGGTTTTTTTTTTTTGTACAGATCATACTTTTATCAAAATCTAGGCATTTTAAATACTATGCTGTGTTAACTCTGGATATTAGATTTCACTCTTGTCTTTTGCTTTTTCTGATGATTATTTCATGACTTTCTTAAACCAATTCTATAGCGACAGTGCTTTTTGTTTTTTATTTATGAGTATCCAACGAAGTTTCTGCTTATGTAGCTGTGTTCAACTAATTCTTACACATGTACATAGATTCCAAAAATTCTAGAACTTGTAAACTTTAGTCTTTTCATAGGAATTATCCCTGTTTGGGGAGGACATGAAGTCAGTACTTAAGCAAGCAGTTCAAAACTATAACTTAGCCTCCTTCACTCTCTGCTTGCCTTGCAACTTAAGGCCAGCACATGGTTAAAGGTTAGAGGCTTCTTTTATTTTTCCTTTGCATGCATACAGCCCTGAACATGTGTACACCCTTCTCACATGCACAGTGTTCTAGATTTCCAAGAGTATACCAGTATCCCCGTAGTTCAGATTTTCCTTTTAAGAGTTTTGGTTAGCAGGTTGTTTACCCAACTGTTATTGCCACCTCAATCAGCTATAAAAGTTTTGAAAAATTGCTATTTAATGTTTTTCCTGTTGTGATTTAAAAACAAAGGGACAAATGGCTCATCTCAATGGGTAGACACTGAGTTGTATTAAAAAGACTAAATATTGCAAGGGGATTTTCTAGGGAACTGAAAGACCAATCAAATGACAGTGCTCTGACTGTTCTGTTTCTTCTATTTGATGATACTGTACTCTTATTTACTATGATTGTAAGCCTGTTGGTTTTCAGGGATACCATGGAGCTGGGGAGAGGGCAAGAAAGAGGGCAAATTAAAATATCATAAAGTTTGCTATTCTTACTGAGAGCCATCTTCTCAAGAAAAAGCTCCCTGGACATGGAAGCATTCACTTAAATTCCTGAGTTCTGGAAAGTTGAACGTTGATAATTTTTGCTATTATTTTCATTCTTTTCTGGAGAAGATTTTCCAGAGTCCTTATTCTTCCTCTTCAAGGCATATACTCCACATACATTTCAAAGAGTCACCATGTCATTGGCAATAATCAAGAAAAGAGACAAATCAGACTTGCCAGAGTCGTATGAGGTGATATTCTCCACTCCTGCTCTGATGGCCCAGCCCTACAGGAGTTATAGCAAAGGAGAAACAGGGCCAGGAAAGAAATCAGATCCCTTTTTCTCTGCAATGCAAAAGGTCCAATTTTAACCTGCTGGCGGAGCTAAGGACAGCTTCAATTTGAAATTAAGCTTTAATTAAAAATAAGACTGATATTAAGTGTTCATTTTCAGGAGTTTATTGGCTATTTGGTGAACTTCACTCTTCTACATGTAGTTAGTGTGTAAGATTCTATGAAAAATTCTACTGTGATTTGGGTTAAGATGCGCTGAATTAATACGTTAATTTGGTGAGATTTAATCTTTATGTTATTAAGATTTTCTATCCATTATCACTGTATAATACTATTTATAGTCTTAAAATGCCCTAGTAAAATTTTACAACTGTCTTTATAAATTTACTGCAGTATTTTTTGTTAGATTTAGTCCCACCCCCACATGATAACCTGTTTTGAATAAAATTTTTAAAATCAAGCATATTTTTAATTGGCCATTATTGTTAATTTTGGATTTTTGATCTCTGATTTAATAGGTCTACTAGATGTTGATCTATTAGATGTATACTTTCTGAGATCTATAATAAGTGCCAGTATTTTTATTTCAGTTCTTCTTCAGTTTAATTTGATTAAAGAAAATATAAAAGTTTCATTAAGAAACTTTTAATCAAAGACAGCTTTGTCTCTTCCTTTAAAATCTTTATGACTTCAATCAACTTTTTGAATTTAATCCAATATTAAAAGTTGTGATGATAGTGAAATCCTGACCACATTCCTTATTGCAAAGTTTTACTGTTAAAGAATTATTGCAACTTATTATATATAGTTTTTATCAGGCTGTAAGTGTCTTTATATTACAGAGACTTCTTTAATGAATGAACATTAAGCTTTGCCTTTTTTAGTATCTACAAAGATAGTTCTCTTTTAAATCTTGTAATATAATTAAATATATCACTAGTTTTGCTGATAGATTATTTTAAAATAATGTTTCATTGTTTTAGCAATATTGAATTCCAGGAAAAAAATGTTTTTGTTTTACTTATTTTAAATACACTGCTAGAGATGATGTGCTATTTTGAGAATGTTTACATTTTCAGACCTAAAGCAAGATTGGCTGCAGTGTTATTTTGATGTGCTGTATTTTTCTTATCTTGGTGATGATTAATATCATATAGTCCTAATTTTCCTATTCATTCTCAAATAAACCTTCCAGATTTCTCATTTCTTATAAGTTATGCATCCAGAAAATGAAATGAGATCTGAATTGTACTTCTAATGTTTATTCAACTACATTCAGAAATTCATTGAGTTAATTTCAAGATCACTTATATTAACTTAGAGACTTATCTCTAATCATTATTATATAGCCAGTCATTGCTTCTCTTATATTTTGACAATATGTTCACATTTTGTAAGTATACCATGGAACATTTAATTGAGAAATCTTTATTGTGTCATAAACAACATAATCATCATCATAGCTTCTATGATACCATCTAGGACACGAAAAAGAATAAAACTGATCATCTTTCCCTAGCTCTTTTGAATTTTGTTAAAAATTCTGATATAAGCCAGGCATGGTGGTGCATGCCTGTAATCCCAACAACTGGGGGGCTGAGTCAGAAGGATGGAGAGTTTAAAACCAGCCTCAGCAAAA
This sequence comes from Geosciurus inauris, assembly GCA_004024805.1. Classification (NCBI taxonomy): domain Eukaryota; kingdom Metazoa; phylum Chordata; class Mammalia; order Rodentia; family Sciuridae; genus Geosciurus; species Geosciurus inauris. The sequence continues at coordinate 21,162 of PVHX01004351.1, read as the reverse complement.
GCAAGACACTAAGCAACTCGGTGAGACTCTGTCTCTAAATAAAATACAGAATAGGGCAGGGGATGTGGCTAATTGGTTGAATGCCCCTGAATTCAATCCCTGGTAACCCACCCCTCCCAAAAAAAAATCTGAGATAAATTAAGTTCTTATGTATTTGCAGTCTATATAGCTCTGATAAGCTCACTATATTTAAGATGTGTGCATCAGGTAGCCAGTTTACATAATACACATTCCTTAAGAGAAGTGTAAATGAGATTTAAGGCAGAGAAATTATAACTATACAGTCAATAATCACATTCTTCTCCTCTAAAAAATGAAACAGAAACATACCACTTAACACTTTTTTTCAGAAAAACTCCACAAGCTTAGTAGAACATCTGTTCAAGATCTTATTATATGTATGACAATAGTAACTTACACATCTAGCTGTAACATCTCTGTTCTCCATTCAATTATGGCGTGAGCATCTCCCACACCATAGTGTTGGATATAGAAGCAATTCATACAGTCTACCCCTGAAAAAGTAAGAAAGAAAGGGAATTAACCTAAGCAAGCAGGACACTTGATTTAGCTCCTATCTTTATCATTAAATAGTGAGACATTGGACAAGTTTCATTTTTATCTCTGCAATACTGCTTCCATGTACAGTGATGGGGTTGAAATTTACATCTTCAAGCTGCACGCCATATCTAGAATACTATGATAATGTGTTGATTAGACACAGAGTATTTAAGTGTCAGTTGATAGCTTAAAACTGGAAGTTTAACTTTCATTCTAGAAACACATTTGATGTTGAAATTAGCTGATGTGTAGTTGAAAGAGCTCAGCTTTGATCTAATGCATAAATCCAAAACATCATGATGTGCTTTAAATGTAATTTAAACATAAAGTGACAGTCCAAAGGGAGAATTGCTGTTAGGTCTATTTTTTAAAAAAGAGCTTATATTGTAATTTTATCCTTAATTACCTGGAGACTCAATGTCCTTACAAAGTGTGATTCATATATTTATTTGTTCATTTTATTCTAAAGAAACTTTTTCACAAAGTTTCAATTATTCTATTATAGTTAATACTTCAATTTTTATCATAAATATAACTTTTACTTAAATTATTAAACTCAGTTTAAAATTTTTGTTTGCTTTAATTATAACTTCATGAAAATATAATCTGAAAGAAATTTTATTTAAAATTATGCTGACAATCAATATAAATACAGATTCATTCCCTGAAAAAAATTTGAAATCACTTTAAAAGTGTATTTATTTCTCTGTCAATCTGCAGTGTGGTGGTAAACTTCCTTTTGGCTTGTATTTTTCTTTTTATTATATTTTTGTAGACATTGTATGTGATTGCTCATACAGTTTACTTACTAACTTTAGTTAACTGAAGAAAAAAATGTAACATGCCTAATGACCCCTTGAAAATATTAATCTAACATTTAGAATCAAAAAATTATTACCTAAACCATTGATCTCTAAGCCTAGATCTGATTCCATCAATATAGGGCTTATATGAAGGTAAAATAAATAAAATAAAAGAGATGACTTCAAAAATTAACAAGGAAACATTAAAAAATTAAATTATTTATTTATACAAATTTTAGAAAGGATAAAATATACTTATAAGTGTTTGCACATATATATGTCCAGTTTTATAAATGTACTTTGGCTAATTTAGTCTAGTCTTAAGGGAATTTCTTGAAATTACTTATTAAATGAAATGATGAGAGCATTCTATCTTGCCTTTCTACTTCTCACTTCCCTTTTTTATTATTTTTTCTTCTCTTCTTTAATAATGAAAGTATTTGAAGGAGTTTATCTAACAAAGAAGCCTATTCCTAGGTTATTGCCTCCAAATAGTCCCTAAGTACTTCAAACTTTGGGAACCAATCATGACTGGAATTAGGCTTTTGTCAACAAGAGAAAGTTGTAAATGGTCAAGATGAAAGGTTTTCTTTCTTTTCTTCTCTTGTTAATGAGTATATAATCTATTATTAGTTTTGTTCTCAAGCCATACCCATGGTTTTAATCTAAGTTCACTTTCGGGTGATTATTTAAAAATAAACTTTTGAATGATTTATTATGCATCTAAACACTTCCACCTCTCATTATTCAAGAAAATGTATATATTTTTATATTTTTCTTATTAAATAGTATCAGTTTTTGTCTTCTCCAGCTAGAAGTCTCACTGAGAAGGATACAGAAGTAACATGTTATGATCCGTTGCACAATGGTGATAATCAAGGCCTCAAAGCAGTGACAGATTGACCTCTTTTCTTGAGACTCAATTTTATATCCTACACACTAAACTAGAGGAAAAGTGAAATCCACTAAAATTTTCAATATATAAAAATACAAAGGGAAATAAGATATGTGTGACCAAATATAAATGTTTATAATCTAACGTATATTACTTTATGTGAAAAATTAGTATAGAATACTTTGTCAAAAACTACATAAGAATTTTTGTCTTGACAGTCTGCCATATATTATAACTTATTTAAATTTTTTATTGTTTAAAGCTATCATTGCAATTAATAAAGTACAAATGTTTTATTTAAATATTCATTTAATATTATTTTCTTTCAAATAAGATATTAAAAACAGGTTCATTTGCATTGTACTTCTATTGTAACATTTTATGAGATGAGTCCTGAAAAATATCTGTAGAGCTTGAGGCCTGGGAAAAATGGACATCACTTTCACTTGCACAAGGAATGGTAGATTATTATACATACAACATCTTATTGTAATCATATATCTTATTTACCATTCTTTCGAGATTGGAGTGAAATTTTCCAAAGTCAGAATCTGGGAAACCCCCTTTGAGATAACTTTGTTTAAAGAACTATTAAATCAAATTAATAGGAATGGTTCTTTTTTCTTTTGTTTTCCTTTCCTCCCTTCCTTCCCTCCCTCCCTCCCTTTCTTCCTTCCTTCCTTTCTTCCTTCCTCCCTCCCTTCCTTCCTTCCTGTCTTTTCCCTATTTTATCTATCTTCCTTAGAGCTTCAGTAACTCCTTATGTTTATGGGTTTTACACAATTCACAGATTTTGCTCTACTGGTCTGTGAATTATGAATTCTAAAGCACATCGAAAGCAACATAAAGAATTGTAAAATAGAGAGGTATGAGGTTTGGTCATATAAAGATGTTAGCATATTCAAATATATAAATGTCTGTGATGCCTTCTCAGGAAGGAAGAACGAGGCACCTGTGGATCATGATGCTGAAAGTCATTTAGGAAATGCGAAGACAAGAATAAAAAAGAAAAGAAAGGTAAAAAGACAAAAAGTTTGAGCAAAAAGATAAAATAATAATAAAAGATTATTCTAGGTTGTATCATCCATTACTTATGCTGAAATAATGTAACCTATGAGAGGCTATTGTCAACACAGGGTAACTTGGAGACTGATGCTAATTAGACAAGTTTTACTCCACACACAAGTCTGGCTCTAGGAATTCTTGCAGGTCATAAACATAAGGAGTTACTGATTTAATGACAGGCAGGATTTCCTGCTGAGCCAGGAAGAAGATAATGGTTTAGAGATTAAAGTTAAAGTGTTAACCAGGAAACATAATCAAAATAGCTAGTACTGGTCAATTTCTTTCTTTCTTTTCTTTGTTTCTTTATTTGTTTGTTTGTTTCTTTCTTTCTTTCTTTTTTGGAGAAGGAACATGTTTGCACTGGCTTAAAGATATTAGGAAAAACAATATTTATCATTGCATTTAGTTATTTACTGAACCACATTTGAACTTTTTCCCAGGTGTATAATAAATTTATCTTTTCTCTCAGTTTTGCTGAGATAAACATTCCCACAAGAAAGGATTAAAAAAATTCCCCTTGAATATTCCATCCAACTCTCCCTGTAAATGAATTAGAGTAGATGAAGGAGGCAATACATACATGTGTGTTGAAAAGATTACAAATAAAATATTTAATGAAAATGTGGAAAACCTCAATTATATTGCTGTTGTTCTAAAAACAAATTGTTCATTTCATATCATCCTTAGCTATAATGCTACTAAATTTCACCACAGGACCCCTGTCCTTGCCTTCTTGACTTTTTCCTTTGAGACAACCTAAAAGAAAGATTTTATAACAAGCTTGTAAAACAGGAGGTCCTGTAGGTGTTCCAAGTTATTATACATACATAATTACATCTAACTTATATATATATTTTTCAGCTGAAAATACATAAATAATAAATAAATATTTATTATTTCTATTTACAAGTAATATGTATCTCTTAGAGAAAGTATACCTAAGAAAACAAGAGATTAGAAATAAATATATAGAAATCATCTCATTTGCATATGGATATAGTTGCTGTCTGCAATTTATTTTAATTCAAACATTTTCTTTTGGATGTGACATTGATAAGTTTCACCTAGAAACTCACATACCTTGAAATGCTACAATTGTTTTGTTTTTATACAGTTTATAATGTACTTTTTTCATAAGTGAGATTTCAACTTATCTCTTCAGTAAAACTCTATGAATTATCCCAGGAAACTGAGTCTCTCAGAAATTTAACTAATATATTTAAGATTGAAAAGTTAGATTGAAATCAACTTCTCAGAGCTCCTGGTTTGTTTTTCTTTGGTCTCCATAACACTCATGGGACACTGAACTTATGAAGCAAAATAACAAAGGAGGAAGGTGGAAGAAATAATAGCTGTCATCTTTACTTGTTTTCTGGAAGCATAAGGAATGATCACATTTATTCATAATTACATCTAACTTGACTTTGAATTGTACAACACTTTCCCCTCTTCTTGACCTTAGCAATATGCATTTGACTGGCCATTTACTTTTCACTATATCCTCACTGGCTAGAGACAGCACCTGGAGCTGTGTATGTACTCATTAAATATTTACACAGTAAACAAATTGTTATTTCGTATCTGAAAAACTGTAATATTTATAATACACCAACTGAATTAAGGCAAGCCCTGAAATTGAAAGTTTCATATTAACAAATAGTTTGTTAGCCAAGCACAGTTTGAATTATTTATAGCTACTCCGTTACTGTCACTCTTTGGAAGTTCATTAATAGGAAATGTTAAAATGTCAAATATCCTGGATAAACAATAAATACAAAATAAAAATGTGAATAATTTTTCTTGCTGCAAATATAATTGAACACTTATGGTAAAATAACAAAAATATTTTGTCTAACTCAGAAACACTTGCCTTCCTATTTTCTCACATTATGCAAAATTTAAACACATCTTAATGAATCAGAAAACAGCTAGGTAGTATGCCATTAATTTTTAAATTTATTTTGATCCTTTTACATTGTGTAACTATTCATTATTTTCTTCATTATCTTTTTGCATATAAGCTGTACTTAAAGACATGCCCTGGAATATTTTTTTTTTCCTATGTAGTTTGACAGACTTTGTTACAAATTTTATATTTAACACGGAATACACATGTTTTTGATGGAAATAAAATTGGCCTCCTTGAAAACTATAATGGCAGTTAATGTTTATGATAAGATGTGTGATGAGTTGGTGTTTGATAGAATCATTACCAAATAGAGATATAAATTTGCAATAGCAACACCACATGAGACTCAGACACATACAACAGGATGTCTGGCTATAGGGTAAGTGGAAGGGCGCAGCATGTGTGCTCTCTTTCACTGGGGGAACCCTTCACCCACCAAGTCCCTTAACACTCACAGACTACTTTTCCCCACAGGTCACTGTCCATTAATCTTCTCACCTCCTGCCTAGCTGAGTCAGCGCTTACAGATGCAGTACTTTCTTCCCAAGACTAGCAGTTGGCTCTTTAGTTTTTAGAACTTGCCCAAGAGGAATACCCAACACAGTGGGGAGTGATCAGGCCTTATACATTTATAATCCAAAATGGCAGTAAATAACAATTTTGGTCAGAGTAAATAGGCTTCTTTGGACATTTATCATTTTCTAGATGAACTTGATAGAATCAAACTATTTCTCCAGAAATATTAAAATTATAATTCCTCAAAAAGGAAGCACAGATTAAGTAAAGATTTTCATCTACCATCCTCATGCAAAATATACTTTCAAAAATCATATAACAATTTTGAGTTTTAGGGACATTTCATTCATTCACTATACGAATATTTGGAGATGCTTATTTTGTTTTCTACTAAAATTTTCTTATTCATCAATGTATTCTTTTTCTTGACTATGGGAACCTAAATAATCTGTGGAGCAGCATTTGACTTAATTCAAGAATAAAAATGATGATAAATCATTTATTATGCTTTGATGAAGGAACACAGACATTTTTAGAAAAGTTACAGATTTCTTGATAGATTATATTCCAGATAATTCACATATCTTTAACATATCTGAAAATAATACAATTTTCTAAATACGTAATTTTCCCAGATTGCCAGAAAATAAGCATTTCATTAGTTGATCTTGAGATTAAGCCCATATGTTTTCAAATATGTACTATAGTTTTGATTATAAACTTGACAACTAAATATACATATTCTTAAAAGTACATTATATTGTAGATAGAGCAAAGCATCAGGTAATTAATATTTATGGTATTTTTCTAGTGCATGCCAGGTATGCCATTCTTAGAGTTATTTATGCCTTCCCTTCTATATTCCTTGATTAAACATGTTTCTTAGATTGGTAAAGTTTAAACCTCTTGAGAGCAGGTGCCATACCTTGTTCATGTATTTAAATATATGATTTAGATGTGCATATCTCCTTTCTCTCTCCCTCTCACATTTTTCCCTCTCTCTCCCTCTCTCTCCCTCTCTCTCCCTCTCTCTCTCCCCTTCTCTCTCTTTCCTTTCAATCTGCCATGAGCTGAACAGCGTTCCTCTACCGCAGCCTTCTGCCATGATGTTCTGCCTCATCTCTGGTCTACAGCAAAGCAGTCAACCATGGATTGAACCTCTGAAACTGTGAACCCAAAATAAACATTTTCTTCTCTAATTTGTTCTTGTCAGGTATTTTGGTCACAATGAAAAGAGCTAAATAACACAGAAATGCAGTGCCATCTTGTACTAATGACATATTGTAATGTTTACTGAATCTGGTAATGGGAAAAACTGCTCTCTGGCCTTACCATTATGAATGTATACATTTTTCTTTAAGCCAGATATTCCAAAATTTTAGAGTGATGGAATTATTGATACTTATACAAAACATAGATTTGGGGCTTTAGAGGCAGTTACTCTTGTTCAGTAGGTCCAAATGCAGCTTCAAAATCTAAATTTGTGATAAGCGTCATGATAATATTGACCTGGGTATTTCCTGGACAATACTTTGAAAAACAGTACCTTTTAAAGGGAATATAATGTTGAACTAATGAGTCCTCATTGTTCTGTCATGAGGCTAAATTTTAGAACAATGTCTTCTTAATACTACCCATTGTTCTTATTGTTCATATGCCCATGTTTTTACATGAAATGAGGGAGACAGTCTTTGAGCCTAATGCATGGCTGATTGACAACTGGTAATAGTGGAAGGTCAGCATTAATTACTGTCTCATTTGCATGAAAAATTTTGAAAGATGGAAACTAAAGTATCTGTGGCATTTTCTGCCAACAAATTACCTGGCTGACAGGAGGGTGTCACTGCTCATCAGTGCTCATAGTGTGTAAGCTGGTACTTGTTCAATTAAGAAGAGAAATATTGCCTCAGAGAGTTACCTTCCTGGGAGTAATTACCATTAAGTGTCAACATGCTGGAAGAAGAAGTGGAGCCTCTTTGCTGTGCTGAGTAAAGGTTGTGAATGATGAAAGGTCTGATCTTGATGATCATCAAAATCTTTACCCCACCTCTCAGTTTACTCATTTGCCACTGATTATAAGAGCATGAGAAAGGGCTCAGGAAACAGACAGTGATTAAGCAGTTAAGAACAAAACTCCTGTTACATTTTCCATGGGTTCCTAAGGCATTTCTCAGATAAGGTTATTGTTCTGAAATGTAAGAGTAGAGTACAAGAGCCAACAAAAAGGGATTAAGGGCAGGAGGAAATGTTAGGAAAAAGTCAGACACGAACTTATCAAGAAAGGTAATGGAGTTCATTTTTCTGATTCCAGAGTAGTTGTAACACCTGGAGCTTTGCTTTATGTCTCCATAGAGGTTTGCCAACTTCCTTCACAGATCTGAAACTGCTCTCAGTCAACACCTTTCCTCTTTGCCCAACTTACTCCAGGCCTGGCTACAAGCCTCCCACACAGAAACAACAAGCATGCCCTGGGTTTTATAAGCAGTTGTTTGTAGCTGTCAGATAGCAGTTTGGAGCCCCCTCTTGGAGATGGAATGAATTTGAGTATTCACTAAGAGACAACCGAAAGCTGGGACTGGTAAGTAGAGGTCTTTTCATCTGGTTTACATAGCTCAGAGTTCACTACCATCATCCACACTGATCACTTCGGAGTTCTGTAGCTCTGTTCTGCGTTAACCCTCTCAGACCCCTATGGCCTCTGGGAGACCTGACCCCTACTTTGAGACACATTGAACTGGAAATAATAACTCCCATATGGGAGAAGAATACTCCAGCTTCAAGAGCTTATCAAGCTTTGTTTTTCCTATGACTACTAAGAAAAGGAGTGTGTATTGGAAGCAATTCTCTCAGCTTATGGCTATTTTCATAGGGGTTCTATATTTAATAAAGGTTAAATCCATTGAAACAGTGAGTCAAAGGCACTTTTCATGACCAACAATTTCACCTACTTTAGAAGCATCCCTCTTCCCACTCTCCCCACGCCTGTTCAAAGCGGGAAATCAGCAGCATTGGCTTTGTTTCATAGGCAAATGGCCCTTCCCCCAAAGAATATGAATAAGTATTTTCAATTTGAACTTGTATATCACTCTTATATGTCTTGCTCCTCCACACAAAAAAGGCTCTTTGAGTAATAGCAAGACTTAATTAGCCAGTCTTCACACACAGTCTTCCTTTGTTCACCTATCAACAGGCTGCTTTCATCAATAGTTCTCTGACTCTGGAGCACTATTCCTTTTCTAAGTTTACACAGACTCCCATTTTCTTTTTGGGGGGCCTATAATATAAGAGCTCGGCTTTCGAGTGCCTGGTGTCTTTTTCTCTGCTTCATTCCCACTATGGACAACTCCTTCCTTGGCTGATGGTGATCTGATCACTTTCTCAGTCCACTAATTTCTGGTCTGCAATGAGACAGAAAGAGATTTTTGGAATAGCAGCCATGCTATGGTGATAATGGGCTGTCAAAGAGCTGATTTCCTTCAAGGTCCATTTTCCCATCTTTGTGTCAGAGTTGTAGCGATAGGGGGAAAGTGTGGGGAATTATAAACACCTGGAAAATACAAGAAAGATACCAGTGAGTACACTGTAAAAATCTAAGCTATACTTCCTTTACTAATGAAAAGACTGAAAATATTATATACATTCTGTAGGTTTTAAAAAATGTTCTGATCACTAATTAGCAAATACATGGCAGTCACATTCTGAGCATCACCCAACATTACTCTCACTATATAAATAAGGTGTTACCGTATTGCTTTCCTTTCCTTATATAAAACTTACTGTACCATTTTTGATGTTTCTTATGATCACATCAAAAAGGCTTCTGTCTTAGAAATTACTGTTTTTCTTCCTGAATGATAAGTTTAAAATGTACATGCCTTTTAGAGTCTGCCATCTATAGACTCAAATTTATAGTCATTTTTGCCAATAAATTAAAAATGAAAAAACTCAGTCTCTATCAGTGAACTGGAGGTTCTCACTTGCTGGCATGTAGTAATGCCTGAAGAAAATATACTTGCTATCAGTATTATGGGCTAGTGAAACTTCCTTATAATTTATGTATCTAATATCTATGGTATTCATAAGCATAGATCTCCACATCAAATTGAAAGTTTTTGAAGTCATTTATTGCTTTATGTAACTTTCTGCTATATCTCTTTTTCTTCTCTTTAGAAGAATCAATGTTCTTCTGTTTTAGTATTTGTGAATTTTTTATATTATTTACATTATTATGACACTGAAATTTGAAAGATAATACATGATATATAAAACTATATAAAACTTTTTTTATAAATTACAAACATTTTCTTATAATAACATTATTATTTCTCAATAGTTTTGAGTTGTCATCAAATGTTACTACAACTAATTAGAATATTTTTCACCTATTTTAGGAAGAAATAATTCACACACCCTTTGAAAATTTGCTAATGCAATACAAGTTCAGATAGTTTCTCTGATATTAGGCTTCAAAGGGCTTCATTTAGTGTTGAATAAAGTTAGCCAGAGTTGTATGCAACTCTGCGTTTAAATTTGTGTTTTTCTACTATAATACTCATAGTTTGATATACCAGTGTACTGCTCTCTCCAAGATGGGAATGCACAGTAATCTCTCCCTAATAAACTGGTCTGAGAAACTCTTAGGCATTATCTCATGAGATTTGATGCACACCGTATAATAACTCACATTGGAATTTTATGACTGTCCTAGTTTCTAACATACTTGACAACAATCTTGCCATGTATTAAAAACAAACAAAAGCAATCTTTTTACTTTAGTTTTCCCAGTGGAAGAATTATTTTTAAAATTTCTGATCATTTCCTTGTGTGTTGCATACCCATTTTCCTTCTACCACAGCTACAAGATCTACAATGTATACACATGAATTTGCCTGTATGGCTCCAAAGTATGCCTCCAAAGTATGGCTGCTTTTCTAAATAACTATCCAGCTTTCCGTCAGAGGGAAATCATTTCCTTGATCTTCAGATATTTCTGATGAGACAAATTTTGTTTGCTGATTAACTTGTTTGTACATGTAACTGGCCCCACTTAATAGACACTCATCTGTACTTGATTTCTTTTATGGTCTGTCCTATGGAATCAACAGTATTGTCTAAAGTTGCTTGAAGTACATGTTCTTCCAGTTTATTGGAGAACTTAATTTATTAAAATAATATTTAAATGAAACACATGTCAATTAACTTTTGTTTTTTCCCATCATAAAAATGATAGTCTCAGGAAAAAGTAAGTCACCCACAACTAATCACAAACAAATTAACAGAGTTCTGTATTTACTTTCAGACATTTTTCTATCAAGATAAAATCCAGTTTTTAAACAGAGTCATTAGTGATGGTTTGCTTTATATATAAACACTCTTAAACTCTCAGCTGGGTTAACATTCTCTCATGTATAATCAATAATAAACATTTTGGATATCAACCATGGGGGGAAAAATGTGCCAGGTGTTGTGAAAAGAGGGGACACAGCAGTAATCTTGATCTTGAAAGACCTAGGTACAATGAAACAGTTAAGGCATAAGTCTACTAGAATATGAAAAAGCACATAAGAAAGCTTATTATGTGTTAAAAGAATAATAACAGGTGAGAGCTCTAGGATGGGCAGGAAGATTACATTACATTAAATAATCTAATAAGCAAACTCTAAACATTGCTGAAAAGTTATAATGAAGGAGGAAAAAGCATGGGTATGACTACCCAATATACACAAGTGCCTTTAACTTTATCTTTAACTGGTATATAAAACCATAAAATTTGACTTTGGGAGGCTGAAACAGGAGAATTGCGAGTTCAAGGCCAGCCTCAGCAATGGTTGAGGCACTAAGCAAATCAGTGAGACTCTGTCTCTACATAAAACACAAAATAGGGCTGGGCATGTGGCTCTGAATTCAGTACCTAGTACCAAAAAAAAAAAAAAAAAATCAAAATGAAAAAATAAAACCATAAAATTTGTACATGCCAATGGGGCATCATGTTTTATTTTGACACATATACGTTGTAAAATTTTAAGTCAGGCTCAACATATCTCGTCAAACATGCATTATTTCTTTATGGTGACAACTTTTAAAATCCTTCTAGCGTTTTGGAATGTATACTACATTATTATTCTCCATAATCACCCTGTTGTAAAACAGTGCAGAACGCCTTCTTTCTGTCTCACTAGGACTTCGTACCCACTGACCCACCTTCCCTCATCCCTCCTTGCCCTACTCTCCCTGACCTCTCTTCTCTACCACTCTACTCTCAACTTCTATGAGATCAACTTTTTAAAAAAATTCCATATATAAGCAAGATCATTCAGTCCTTGTCTTTCTGTACCTGGCTCATTTTATTTACCATAACAACTTCCAGTTCCATCCAAGTGGACACAAATGGCAGAATTTTATTTTTAATGGCAGAATAGTATTCAACACATGTATGTATCTGATTTTCTTTATCCATTTATCAGTTGAAGGGTACATAGGTTCTTTACAATTTTTGACTATTGTGAGTGGTGCTGCAATGGATATGGAAGAACAGACATCTCTTTGACACAATGACTTCAGTTCCTTTGGATATATACCCAGAAATGGTATTGTTGGATCATGTGGTATTTTATTTTCAATTTTTTGAGGATTTTCCATATAGTTTTTCACGATAGCTAAACTAATTTACATTTCCGCCAACAATGTTTAAGTCTTCTCTGTTCTCTATATCCTTGTCAGCACTTTTCCTTTTTCTTAAAATGTTAATGGCTAAAAAAAATTCATAGTTTTAACTGGATTTAATAGTTCTTTCATCATTTGCTTTTTTATTGGTAGTGGTATAGCACCCCACTGAAGTATAGTTAAAGTCTATTTTCCTTTCTATTTGAAGTTGTTTGCAAACAATTCTTCATGACTGAGAATTTTATCACTGTATTTTAAGGATCAACAAGATTTAAAAAAAATAACCTTCCTTTCAGTTGTCACAATTTGCTTTTATAGATCATATTCATTTGACATGGTGAAAATACATTCATATTATATTAGCATTCGCTGGAAATAAGACAAACAGATCTACATTTTTACTTTGGGAAATAATTTAGAGAAAATATTAGATTAGAGTGCTACTTTAAAAACTGAAATCTTCAATTAAAACAGAAAATCTCTTGGACATGTTATAGTTAATGATGAAAAAAAAACCCTTGACCTCTGGAGCAGAATTACTGCAAGGAGAGCATGAGATTTTATCAGTGTAGTCTTTTAAGGTTGTTCCATGAAATGCATAAAAATTTTAGTTTAAATCTACCCATGTTGGAAAACAACTTGTGCTAGTCAACTTTCTGTTGCTCTGAAAAAATGCTTGAGAAAATCACCTTAAAGGAAGGAAGATCTTTTGACTCATACTTTCAGAGATTTCAGTCCATAGTCACCTGGCCCCATTGTTTCTGGGCCTTGTGTGAGGCAGAACATCATGTGGAGAAGCACATGGTGCATCAAAGCTGCTCACTGCATTACAATCAGAAAGCAAAGAAGGGGAGAAAAGAGACAAGGGAAACAGAGCCTGGAACTATTCTTCAAGGGCATAGTCCCAATGACCTACTTCCTCCAACTAGGCCCCTCTCCCTAAAGTTTCCATCTCTCAGTAGTACCACCAGATACAGACCAAATCTTCAAAACTTATCCGTGAGGGGACATGCCAGATCCAAACTATAACACAATTTTTAATTTTGATTACCTTAATGTCCTTAGGTTATCCCTTCTTATCCCTATCAAAATCTGCTCTCAGAACAATTTGAAGCTTAGTAATGATTTATAGTGCTCCTTTCACTAGAGGGTTCTTTAGCCTAAATTAGTAATTTTAAGTACAAGTATAGGGTATGGAGGTTAGTTTTTTATTATAGGACATTACTCACATCCATGTAGACCATTACTTACCTTACACAAAGCTAAGTGTGCAAGATATTCAGAATAAAGTTAGCTTTCTATACAACAAAATATCTAGTTTAGCTCCTGACTGAACAGTAATACAAAACTAAAAGTGGATAGATAAAAAATGTATTCAATAATATAAATATGATGAAACTTTTACTTATTAAATTGACAACCAAATGGTAACTATAAGTATCTCTGAGAAAATATTTTATTGAAAGCCTCTAAGTGTAACTTTAAGGTGCAATTCTAAATAACAACTAGTATTGGGATATATGCTTCCTTAGGTATACAAAACAGTCTAGTGTTTTCCTAAATCCCTAAATAATATTGATTTTCTTTGAAAACACAAAGAGCATTATTGAAATAAAGATGTATTATTTTATTTGGGTAAAGGAGGGAAAGGAGATGAAAATGTTGCACAATCACTAAATCTGGTAGTGAAATTTTGAATAAGATAGGCTAGTAGTACTTTAAAAGGCACAGTGATATGTACATGTTTTAAATATTTTTCTTATTTTATCATTTCTCACTTAGATCTTCAATTTAGTTAAATAGTGGAAATGGTGCTATAAATTTTGACCTATTCAAGATATTATGAGGAAAATACGAAACAGTTTCAATTTGAATGAGAGTGAGACTTAAGATGTAGTATAATTTTTCAACTTGGAAAAAATAGGAAATGACCTAATCCAAAACTTGCATGATATCTGTGTTGTGCTGAACACAATTGACTGTTGATTCCCATAATTGTCTTTCTGTGAAACTTGTGTGGTCCTTGTTAGGAAGTCAGTGAGATAATGACAATAGCACTTATTATGAAAATCACATTTTTGATCACTATGTTAGCTGTCTCCAATTTGTAGCTAAATTTCCCTTTTTAAAGGAAAATTGGCTGATGTAAAATCACATTTTAGACAGTACAGACTAAGCTTCTTTCTTGTCCAATTTTCTATGAAACCACTGGCCACCACACACATTGCTGTCAAAGTGTTCTGCTTCTTGTCAGCTGCACACTGGGCAGAACAGGAGGCTGGTCCTGCACTAATTAGGAGGACAGACTCTTTGTGAGTCCACTCTGAGGACCACAGGTGCCAAATATTAACTTATCTAGAATTTCTTTTAGAAGAATGAAAGGGGTAGAATTATAATAGAATTCTGAATGCTTTGGGGATGAGTTATTGAGAAATTTATTTTGAGGGTGGCACGATGTCAAAGTGAGATTCTTCCCTGAACAAGAAAAGGCTGAACTATGGTCTTCTTAGAATTGATGGCTTTTTAAAAAATTCCAAAATTATAAAATTCCTCTGCAGATTTGACTAAATAGCTCTGTTTTTAGAAAATAATTTTAGGCTACCAAAGGTGCTAAATTTATAGGAAAGACATTAACCTAGTTTGACAGAAATAAACAAACAGTGTAAACTGATTGTATGTATAGTTTCCACAGCAAGTTTATCTGTTAATATTCATAATTATATGTGCAGTGTGCCATAAATTGAAGTGTTTTCCTATTTGACAAATTGGCTTTGCTAAATATTGCTTAACTTGAAGTTAATATGGTTGCAAAGGGCTGCTTGAGAATACCTTATTCATAATTATGAAGGAGTATACAAGTAAAAATCAATTAAGAGAATATAAATGATTAAAAGTTGAAATCATATGTATGTATGGGTATACACATATATATCACAAGTATACATAAATATATGTGAAAAATGAAGGAAAGATTATGTTTCAAACACCTTAAAAACAGTCATAAAATTGACCATAAAATTAATAATTTTTGTTTTACTTGCATTTTAATTCTGTATTAGACAGGTTCATTTATAAGTAATTATTATACCATAAATTTTTAATTTTTTTGATTGAATATTGCAGAATATTTAAAACACTGAGGAAACTAAACTGAATACTAAAAATTTGTAAATTAACTAATAAGCACTGGTATAAGAAAAGAAGATTATGAATTTACATCTAACCCTTAATTTTAAAGTAGTTAAAATTAAAATAAATAAGATTGTGACAGAAAAACAAAAGAATTCCTTCTGGCTTGATAACAGATTAAAGTACTGAGATGGCAAGAAATTACTGATGTTTGGAAGGTTAGCCAAGATGCTAATGTTAAATTGAACTGCAGCAAAAATTCTTAATTTTAAAAAACACTTGTTTATAATGGGCCACTTAGCAACACAATAACTCACAACTTTTATTAAAAAATTAACTGATACATTTATTCCTTACATTTACCTTGGATAAAAACTAACAGTGTAGAATACTTTTAATGAAGTGGATGTGTATATTCATTGTTCTAAATAGATAAGTAATAAATTATCCAACAATCAGAATTCATGACAGATCAAGAAACTTAAGAAATTAGCAGTCTTATTCTTGAAAGCCTATTAAGAGAAAGGAAAGAAAATATGGCAATAATTAATAGTGGCATAGTTGTGACTACAACCTATTGGGTAATTGTACAAGACAGAGTAAAATCATCAGAGAAGAAGTTAGCATAGGTCTTATTTAAAAAAAAAAAATAGTTGTTAATAGAAGATAGTTAACACATAAAGTACAATTTGAATTCCTAAAGATTGATATATTTGAAATTTGAAATAAATATATATGAATGAAATATATAGTTCAACATGTTATATAACATGGAATTTTGTGGATTTTTTTCTCATTTTTGATATATAGCATATATTCAAATTTAAAACAGTAGAAAAACAAAGAGATGTGAGCAGAAAGATCCCTTGATCACATAACATTCAAATCCTTCATATTTTAATATTTCATTAGTAAAAAGTTACATTTATAACAAATTATTACAAAATTGCTAAATATTGCTTAACTTCAAGTTAAAACAGATGCAAAGGTCTTTTTAAAAATATCTTCAATATAAATTAAATATAAATTTTTTACATATTTTGAATCGGAGTTCAACAAGTATTTCCTTATTGTTGATACATAACTCTTGGTGTTAAATCCTAAAATAGCTTAAACTAAAAAGGTAGCTATCCTAACTTAGTTGGAGTTGTTTGAAAGTCTGGAGATTCTTCAGGTCTGAGTCTCTTTGTCTCTCTTATTTTGCTTTCATTATGGATTAACCTTGGTTTTGTTCAGCTGTCAGGAAACTCCATGATGGCTATGGACGTCCTGAGCACTACACCTTTTCCATCTAGGAGGGCCAAGTGGAAGATAATTTGTCTATTCTAGACCCTCAAAACAGATTAGGAAAAAATTCTGAACAGTTCATAAGCCAGTTACATATTATTGCATCTAAGGAACTGATCCATCCTGGCTCACGGGCTATAATTGTGTGTCCAATGAGACATATTTCCTGAAGAATTAGAATAAGCATAAAATAAACAGGTATGAGGAGGAAAAGAATAACTACAACTAAAAGTAGGTAGTTTCCATTATTTTCTTTTTTTTTTGCTTTCTTTTTTAATTAATTTTTCTTTAATTATTTTTTAATTTAATTATTGTTTTAATTTTTACTGTTATACATGACAGTAGAATGCATTTACATACTTTGATATATCATACATAAATAAGGTGTAATTCCTCATTTTTCTGTTGTAGAATCATATCAGTCATGCAGTCATATATGTACATAAAGTAGTAATATTGCTTAATTCTACTATCCTTCCTATTCCCATATCCCTTCCCCTCCCTTCTCTCTCCTGGACCTAATCTAAAGTAATTCTATTCTTTCCTATGTCCCCACTTATTGTGAATTAGCATCCACATATCAGAGAAAACATTTGGTCTTTGGTTTTTTGGGATTGGCTGATTTCGCTTAGCATGATATTCTTTAATTCCATCCATTCACATGCAAATACCATAATTTCATTCTTCTTTAAAGGTAAGTAATATTTCATCAAATATATATATACAACATTTTATTTATTCATTCATCTATTGAAGAGCACTTAGTTTAGTTCCATAGTTTAGCTATTGTAAATTGAACTGCTATAAACATTGGTGGCCACATCACTGTAGTATGCTGATTTTAAGTCCTTTGGGTTTAAACCTAGAAGTGGGATAGCTGCGTGAAGTGGTGGTTCCATTCCAAGTTTTCTGAAGAATCTCCATACTGCTTTCCATAGTGGTTGCACCAATTTGCAGTCCCACCAGCAATATATGATTGTGCCTTTGCTCTCACATTCTCACCAACACTTATTGTTGCTTGTATTCTTGATAACTGCCATTCTGATTGGAGTGAGATGAAACCTTAGTTTTGATTTGCATTTCTCTAATTACTAGAGATGTTGAACTTTTTTTTATATATTTGTTGATCAATTATATTTCTTCTTCTCTAAAGTATCTGTTCAGTTCCTTAGCCCATTTATTGATTCAGTTATTATTATTCTTTTGGTGTTGTTTTTTGAGTTATTTATACCACCTTAAATATTAAGTTGCTTAGATTTTAACCTTAAAAAAAACTACATTTTGTGTTTATTCATTTAGTTTACTATTTTTTTTTCTATGTTGAAAAACAATTAATATTTGATATGTGATTTTATGTTTCTTGGAAGATTCGGAGAAATTAGAAGTAAAATCACCTGAACCAAAGATATTACACAATAGATAATCTCTTGATTTCATGTCAACTTTTTCTATTACCATTTTTAAGTTGTTAATTTGATTTTGAGAGTTGTTATTTTACAAATAAGTTATTAAGTTTGTTTAATTTGATCATGTTCTATATAATAGTTGTATTTGTTTACTTAACTCTCTCATTATATTCTTTTACTAAATGTATTTGTGTGGTTTCTTCATTCATTTTGCCTGCATTATAACTAAGTTTTAGAGCATTTTGAATATGTATTTTTAATTTAACCCTGAGACTTCTTAATAAATTATTTTGTATATATTTGCTATTGTATATTTTACAATTCAATAGCTTTCCTACAACTTGTTTTACTCTTTCATATAAAAATTGAATAATTATTTGATATATTTTTTTCAGTTTCTTACTCCATGTTTGTCTCCTTAATTTTATATTTTCTTGGGAATTTTCTTTCTCTCTCAGTCTTTCAGTATATATGTATATGTATATATACACACACTCAAAAAGGCAATCTCTGAATGAAATTTTAGTTTAATATTTTCAAGTGGAAAAGTTTTATCTCTTTTTCTTGCCTTATTCACTGAATATGGTATTAAGTATGATGCTAAATAGAAATAATGAGAGTAGGCATCCTTGTGTTTTTCTTGATATTAAGGCAAAACTTTTTGTCTTTTCCCATTTGTGCAAGTATTTATTGGTCAATATTTATTCCTTCTATTCTTGGTTTTCTGAAATAGTCCATCATACAAGTCTATTGAATTTTGCCAAATACTTTTTCTTCATCTGATGAGTTTTCTTCCCTCTATAGTTTGTCAATGTGGTGAGTTATGCTGATTGAGCTTCAAATATTATACTAGATTTGCATTTCTTCAGCAAATTCTCCTTGGTTATAATGTGTTATCCTTTTGATACATTACTAGACTACATTTGCTAGCAGACATTTAATTGAGCAGTTTTCATCTATGCAAGTTGCATCCTATGGTTTGGTCCACTGCGATGTCTGTGTTTGATTTATGGGTAGTGTTAGCCTTACAAAAAATGACTTGGAGAGTGTTTCCTCTTCTGAATTCTTCAAGAGTTTGCTCAGAATTGATGTCATTGCTTTATCAAGTGTTTGGTAAAATTTACCAATAAAACTATTTGACCATGAAGTTATCTTGGTGAGTTGATTTTTAAATTAAATATCATTAAATTTTTAAATTAAATGTCAATTAAATTAAATGTCAATTTAATTTAAATTCCAGGGCCATTCCAGTTATTTATTCAGGATGAACTTTGGCTGTTTGTTTTTCAAGGAATTTTTCTGTTTATCTTACATTTTGGGGTTTATGAGTACAAAGTTGTTTGTAGTATTCTTTTATCAGAATTAAATAATCCTACGGTTTGTAGAGATATCCTCCTTTCCATCACTGTTGCTGGTAATTTGCTTCTTCTCTCTTCCTCTTTTATATCTGGATGATCAAGCTAAGGTTTTATTGATTTTATTGGTCTCTTTAAACAACTGTATAAGGGAAGAATATGCCACCTGAAAGTATTCCATCTTGGTGTAAGGACTCTTGAGATAAAGGCAGTCGCAAACCTACAGATACAAGAGGGATAGTCAAATTTCCCGAAAATAGGAGATGAGAACTTCCATGTGAAAAATGTCTTCACTGTACAAGGAGCAAAGATACATTCTTCAGTGGGGAATCATAGCCAAAATAATTCAGTACAGGGAACTTATTAAATTAATTATTTTCTTTCTTCACCCTCCCTCTAGTGTTACTTTCCCACAATTTCTTCTTTTTTCAACCTTATATAAAAGCATTTTTATCTTTCCCGTTCTTTGGATCTTAACTTACTAATGTGGCTTTTCCTGTCACCTAAAATTTATATAAATTTATGTGCTTTTCTCCTGTTAATCCAACTTATGCCAAATTAATTATCAGGCCCAACTAGAAACTCCAAAAAGGCATTGGTAAGGTTTTGCCTATCCTATAAGAAAATATCTTCCAATTTTATTTATATCTTATTATTTAAGTTTATTTCTTCTCCTATAAGTTTTTTATTCTTTCCACTTACTGTGGTTTAATTTACCTTTCTTGTATTCTTTCCTTTTTTAAAAAAATTTTTTAGTTGTGGATGGACACAATACCTTTATTTTGTTTATTTGTTTTTATGTGGTGCTGAGGATCAAATCCAGTGCCTCACATGTGCAGGGCAAGCGCTCTATCACTGAGCCACATCCCCAGTCCTCGTTTCCTAAAATAAGATTTTTATTAATTTGAAATTAATAAAATTAATCATTAATTTGAAACTATGATTTTTTCTAGTATTAATGCTACATTTTTTTCCTTTATTCTTGCATTTTCCTGGCTGTTTTAAGGCCAGGTAAGTCTTACTCAGATTTCAGCAAGGTTTGGGCTTTGTTGTGGTTGTTATTACCTTCAGTTTACCATTGCCTTCAAATTCCTGTGAAATTTCTTGTTCTGGCATTCTGGTTTGGAAAATCTACTTCCAAGTCCCCTGCACTCTCAACTTTATGTCTTTTCTTTTATATGCATGTTTTATCGAGGGTTTCTCCATGTTCTCATCTTGATGTAAGCAATAGACTGAGTTGTCTGACTCTTATTGCTTGTTGTTCTTTGGCAGGAGCCAGGGTTTTCTGTAGTTGTCCTAGTATGGCCTCAATGTCAGGCAGTCCCTATGTCCTTAGGCTACTGGGGTTGCGCTGATTCTTCTTCAAGAATTTAGGGTCAGCCGGGCGTGGTGGCGCATGTCTGTAATCCCTGCACTTTGGGAGGCTGAGACAGGAGAATCGCGAGTTCAAAGCCAGCCTCAGCAACGGCGAGGCACTAAGCAACTCAGTGAGACCCTGTCTCTACATAAAACACAAAATAGGGCTGGGGATGTGGCTCAGTGGTTCAGTGCCCCTGAGTTCAATCCCTGGTAC